>BQNB010125868.1:0-19696 GCA_026074375.1 Tanacetum coccineum
ATGCATCTTCAGTTGATGATTATGTATCGTTAATCTCATAATCATGGTAATCAACAAATGGGACGATAGCTTTAGTTTTGTCCCAAACCGTATAATCTGGTACCTTCTTCTTTTCCTTTTCTTCTTCCACATTCTCATCTTTTTGTTCCACTTTATCGTCTTTCACATTCTCACTTCCAACTTCTTCTTTGTTACCTTCATCGACGTTTTTCTTTTCTTTTTCATTCCTTATGTTTTCATCGTTTTCATCATTATCATCGTTTTCATCGTCATCATCTTCATCTATATCATCATTATCCCCATGTGTTTCATCATCATTATCCCTATCTGTTTTATCATCATTTTTATCATTGTTTTCATCCTTATCATCATCATCTTTATCATCATTATGCCCATCTGTTTCATCATCATCTTTATCATCATTATCCCCATCTGGTGCATCATCATCATCCCCATCTGTTTCTTCATCATCATCATCTTTTTCCAAATCCTTATCTTTATAAAGAGTAACAAAAAGCTCATTTCTCTTCTCAATAATATTTCTTAACTCCTCGTTATCTTTATAAAGAGTATTAAATAACTCATTTCTCTTCTCAATAATATTTTTTAACTCTTCATCATCAGAGTTTATTGTCAAAGCAATGTCCAGCTTGTTATCAGTATCCTCCATTAAGTTTCTCCCTTTCAGTAGATTATCTTTTAAAATCTTCTTCATTTCCTAAATATAAACAAAGATTTACTGCATTACAAGACTTTTTCTACCACATAACAGTCAAAATCAGACAAACAAAAATAATTTCATAAAAAACCCCAAGGTTTAAAAAGACTTACAACATAACTAATCTAGTACAATTCAGTTAACTTTTTAGCACATCACAAACATAATCATGCACATTTCAGTTCTTATATCCTAGTGCATTTCAGTTATTTTAATAGCATATCATTTACATTATCATGCATACACCATCATTTTAATGCTATACAGTAGGTTGTAATCATGTGCATTTTAGTTTTTTTATTTTTCTACTGCATTTTCTTTTTACTGCATTACATGCCTTATCCTACCACATCAAAGTCAAAATCATACAAACACAATGACTTTCTCAAAAAACCCCCAAGCATTTAAATGTCTTAAAACAAAAGAAATCTATTGCATTTCAGTTAACTTTTTAGCACATCACTGACATAATCATGAACATCTAAGCTAATGTCATGTCAATTAAAACTAACTTACATCCTACTGCATATCAGTTTATTTTCTACTGCATTTCAATTTACCACATCATAGTCAAAATGAGACAACAGAATCAATCTTAAAAAATAAACCAAATATTTAAAAAACTTAAATCATAGAAATCTACTGCATTTCAGTTATCTTTTTAGCACATCACAGACATAATAATTTACATCTAACCTAAAATCATGCCAATGAAAACAATCTTACATCCTATTGCATTTCAGTTAATTGTTTAATGCATTCCAATTTATATTACTACCACATTACCATAAAAAGATTAGTACCTCAAAAGTTTTATAGTGGAAATCTTCTTTTTGTTCAACTTTTTTAGGTGTTTCATCTTCGTCTTCTGTTATACTCTTTAATTTCTTCTTTTTGTTAACCTTCTTTGGTTCAATGAATTCTAAACCTTTGACAATAGGTAGAAGTCCAAACCCTTTCAAATCAAGTTCCTCTTGTTGTCTTTTCAGCAACAGGTTTGAACTTCATGCCTTGAATGTTGGAATTGTTTTTTCAACCTTTACCTTTTTATATACAGTTGAATTGACATATATAAGCTGCAACAAATAAATTAATATCAGTATAAGATATAGTACATGACATGTTATATATTTACTACATTTAGTGTGTTGTATCCCAGTGCATTACACTCTTATGTCTACTACATTACATTGTGATAGTTTATATTCTAGTACATTACTATTTAAATCATACTGCATCACATTGTTATATTTAATTAATTACATTCAAGTAAATATAGTGAACTTACTACAAGCAAAAGCACTGGTCCACTGAATTTGTCTGAAGTACTAAAACCAGTACACTCCTTCACCAAAGATTCTAAAACATAGGAGCACCAATCCATTTGATGTATTTTATCTGTCTCGTCAAGATATGGTATGAGTCTTTCATTTATTGTATCGTCTTTGATTCCTTGACCAAATATTGAAAAGAATAGTGAAAGAAACCCAATATCAAACAACCAATATGCCTCTGATAAAGTACATAAAAATGACTCTAATTGTGAAATGTTAATCTTATTATCATGACTAACTATTTCCTGCACCATCCCTCTCCATTTAGCCGTGACTGGATCGAATAGGTTCTTTTCTTTAAGAGATTTAACTTTGATATCACCCATCGGTATTCCAAGCATATCATGTATCAAAACTCATGTTATCTTTATCATACTTCCATCTTCCATTACAAGTGTGCATGTTTTTGGATTAAAATTCTTTATAACCCACAATGCCAGAATACCTGGCACATAATAAAAATAAAAAAAATACTACTAACTCATGTTAATGAAGCACATCACAAGCATAAAAATTACTACTAACTCATGCATACTGAATCATTTTCGCAAAAAACAGCAAGCACAATTACCGATATCTAATCCCTATTTACATATTCATGCATCACAGATCAAATCCTAGAACATCACAAGGATAATAAGGCAAACTTGCTCATTTTGGCAAAAACTACAAACACATATAACACATATCTCATGCCTATTTACATCTTCATGCATCTTATGGAATCACAGTTAAACTCCTACGACATCACAAGCATAATCAAGCACACTCAATCATTTTCTGTCAAACTCCAAAGACAATTAACACTAACTCATGCATAATTACTTCTTCAGGCATTCTAGGGCATCACAGTTAATCCTAGCACATCACATTTAACCCTAACTCGTTTTCACAAAAACGCAAAACACATTTAATCGTAACTCATGACTATTTACTTCTTCATGTGTCCTAAGGCATCATAGTTCAAATTCTAGCACATTATAAGCATATTCAGGCACTCGCTTATTTTCTAACAAAAGGCAACACAATTACACTAACTCATTCATATTTTAATCATCATTATAGTTCAAATCATAGCACATCACAAGCATAATCAAGCATAATCACAGTTCAACTACTAACTCATACCTGGCACATAATAAAAATCAAAATTTCCTTCGAACTCTCCAAATCCCATATGTTTTAAACGCTTCTGTTGTGCAGTAGTTAGTGAATCGAGAACCCTTTTCAAATTTCTGGGTGTCATTCTTGAATTTAGGGTTTTCCTATAATTTGTTTTCGATTTCATCATATTATCTTCTTGTTTATTTCTTTTTCTCTTCTTTTTAGCGCACACTACATCTTCAGAATCAGAATTCTTTTCTACTACAGGCCTTTTTCCCTTTTTCTTACATTCTACTCTATTATATTTATCGAATTTTCCAACTTCAAAGTCAGAATCACTTTCGCTTTCAGATGCTCTTCGCTTGTTTTTCTTGTCTGCTTGCTTTTTTTATCAATCTTTTTAACAGGAGCCTTTTTTGTTGTATTTTTCTTCGATTCCTTTCTTTGAATAATATCATCGGATTCAGTATCACCTGAAAACATTATTAAAATAAAATTATAACCTAATGCATTACAGTTCATATTCTAGTACATCACACGCATAACCAGGCTTGAAGTAATGCAGTTATTTATTTGTAATATCCTATTGCATTTTATTTAATTTTCTAAAAAATCAAAATCATCTTCAGTCGGACTTCATATCATTTAAATCAAAAAAAATTAGATACTTACTTATAGATTTTTCTATTTCAACAGTTTGTTCTAATGCATTTCAGTGCACATTCTACAACATCACAAGCATATTTAGTCAATCATAATTATTTTTGGACAAAAATCAAACTCTATTTTTCCTAACTCATCCCTATGTACATCATAAAACACCATAATGCATTTAACTTAACATTCTACTACATTACAAGCATATTCAGTCACTAACAATAATTTTCAGACAAAAAACAAAGTCTATTTTCCCTAACTCATCCATATCTACATCAGCATAATCCTAATGCATCTCAGTTCATCCTCTACAACATCAGTAAGTTATTCAGGAATATGCAATCATTTTATCATAAAAAATAAAGTCAGTTTATAACATCATAACCATAATCAGGAACATCACAAGCATATTTAGTCACTCGCAATCATTTTCGGACAAAAAACAAAGTTTACTTACTCTAACTCATCTCTATATACATCAGCATACAACCTAATGCATTTCAGATCACATTCTTCCACATCACAAGCATATTACAGTTCAGATTCTAGTACATCACATAATCAGGGTTGAACTTTAATGCAGTTATTTATATGTAATATCCTATTGCATTTCATTTAATTTTCTAACAAATCAAAATCATAATTAGCCATAAATTATAATCTTCATCCAGACTTCATATCATTTCAATCAAAAAAATTAAATTAGATACTTATACTTATTGATTTTTGCATTTCAACAGTTTGTTCTACAACATTTTTTGTAGCAACCTTCTTTCTTGTTTTTTCGGTAACTCCTTGTTTCTGTTCGTGTTGTCTTCTTCATTATCACCTGAAAAATTATTAAATAGAATAGTTTAAAACATATATTCTTATACGTTACAGTGCATTGTCTAGCACATCACCATAAATCCTAGAACATCACAATTCAATTTCTAACACACCACAAACATATTTAATCAAAATTAAATTAAATACTTACTCATTGCTTTTTCCACTTGAATTGTTTTTTAGCAACATTTTTTCCAACAACTTTTTTTCTTGTTTTTTTATGTAAATCCTTGTTTTTGTTTTTGTCTTCAACTTCATTATCACCTAAAACATTGTTTCACAGAAGACATTAATATATATATTTCCTAGCAAATCAGCATACATTATAGAACATCACAGTTCAATTTATACCACATCACAATCATAATGCATTTCTCTAACTCATTTCTATGCACATCAGCATACAACCTAATGCATTTCAATGCACATTCTACAACATCACAAGCATATGCTAATGTATTTCACTTAACATTCTACCACATTACAAGCACATTCTGTCACTAAAAATAATTTTTAGACAAAAAACAAAGTCTATTTTCCCTAACTCATCCATATCTACATCAGCATAATTCTAATGCATCTAAGTTCATCCTCTACCACATCAGTAAGTTATTCAGGAATATGCAATCATTTTATCCCAAAAAACAAAGTCAGTTTATCATATCATAAGCATAATCAGACACATCACAAGCATATTTAGTCACTCGCAATCATTTTCGGACAAAAAACAAAGTTTACTTTCTCTAAGTCATCTCTATATACCTAAGCATATAACCTAATGCATTTCAGATCACATTTTTCCACATTAAAACCATATTACAGTTCATATTCTAGAACATCACAAGTATAACCAGGCTTGAACATTAATGCAGTTATTTATTTGTAATATCCTATTGCATTTCATTCAATTTTCTAACAAATCAAAATCATAATGAGCCACAAATTATCATCTTCAGCCAGACTTCATATCATTTCAACCAAAAATTAAATTAAATTAGATACTTACTTATTGATTTTTCCATTTCAACATTTTGTTCTACAACATTTTTTGTAGCAACCTTCTTTCTTGTTTTTTTTGATAACTCCTTGTTGCTGTTCGTGTTGTCTTCTTCATTATCACCTGAAAATTTATTAAACATAATAGTTTAAAACATATATTCTTATATGTTACAGTGCATTGTCTAGCACATCAGCATAAATCCTGAACATCACAATTGAATTTCTAACACATCATAATCATATTTTGTAGGATCCCGTTAACACTTCATAACATATAACATACACGAATTAGATCTAGAAAGGAGAGAGAGATGAGTTGTTCTAGAGAGAGAAAGAAGAGAGAGAGATGAGAGAAAATAGGAAAAGGAATTAATATTAGAATTGAACAACTTACTCTTTTCTAAATAGAAAAGAGTTAATATACCTCGTCGCGTTAAATGACGCGCGAGATATTTAACTAGGACCTGGGCTCGGGTTTTGCTTGGGATTAAACCCGAAACATATACAATATTAGATTAACTATCGAGCCTGATTCCCGATATTATACTATTACAACATTAACTAATTAAATGACCGAGACTCGTACACGTAATGAACGAACTTCCTACAAAAGAAACACAGTTTGATTTTCTCTAACTAATCTCTATGTACATCAGCATACATCCTAATGCATCTAAGTTCACATTCTACAACATCACAAGCATATTTAATAACTTGCCATCATTTTCGTACAAAACACAAAATTTATTTTCCGTAACTAATCTCTATGTACATCAGCATACAACCTAATGCATCTAAGATCACATTCTACAACATCACAAGCATATTTAATCACTCATAATCATTTTCATACAAAAAAGAAATTTTATTTTCTATAACTAATCTCTATGTACATTAGCATACAACCGAATGCATGTAAGATCACATTCTACAACATCACAAGCATATTAATTCATTCGCAGTCATTTTCGTACAAAAAACAAAATTTATTTTCTCTAAATAATCACTATGTACATCAGCATACAACCTAATGCATCTAAGTTCACATTCTACAACATCACAAGCATATTTAATCACTTGCTATCATTTTCATACAAAACACAGAATTTATTTTCCCTAACTAATGTCTATAGAATCAGCATACAAACTAATGCATCTAAGTTCACATTCTACAACATCACAAGCATATTTAATCAAAAGCAAGCATTTTTGTGGAAAAAACAAATTTATTTTCTCTAACTAATCTCTATGTACATCAGCATACATCCTAATGCATCTAAGTTCACATTCTACAACATCACAAGCATATTTAATAACTTGCCATCATTTTCGTACAAAACACAAAATTTATTTTTTGTAACTAATCTCTATGTACATCAGCATACAACCTAATGCATCTAAGTTCACATCATCACAAGCATATTTAATCACTCGCAATCATTTTCATACAAAAAACAAAATTCATTTTCTATAACTAATCTCTATGTACATCAACATACAACCTAATGCATCTAAGATCACATTCTAGAACATCACAAGCATATTTAATTAATTGCAATCATTTTTGTGTAAAACACAAAATTTATTTTCTCTAACTAATCTCTAAGTACATAAGCATACAACCTAATGTATCTAAGTTCACATTCTACAACATTACAAGCATATTTAATCATTTGCAATCATTTTCGTACAAAAAACAAAATTTATTTTCTCTAACTAATGTCTATGTACATCAGCATACAACCTAATCACTACTACAAAAAAGGCTAACCCCCCTCCCCCTCCCCCCCAAAAAAAGATCAGTTATGTAAAACCCTATCTTTATGACAAAAAAATAGTGGGAAGGGAATAAATGGAATTAAGTTTTCTTGAACAAACCAGTTTTCATAATAGAAATTGTATAAAAATTGGTTTTTGGGGTGCAAACCACACTTTTTACACAATTAAAGACACTGGTGTGTATGTAACAAACAATGTCACTATGTGTTTATGTTATTGACAAACACATTTTTTTATAAAACAACTAGTTTTTTTTACACAATTAAAGACACTGGTGTGTAGGTAACAACATGTCTCTATTTGTTTATGTTACAGACACCATTTTATTACAACAAATTTTCAATAAATTTTAAATTACTTTTACTTAATAGTTTTATTTAAAACTTATTATTAGTTACAAAGAAATGACAACAAGTATAAAGTAAAAGGGCCCAAAATGTAACTTCTTGTTTATATTAAAAATTTACACCGACATCTATATCTTCTTCTTCCAGGCTCAAATCCTATAACCATCATCATAGTCTTACCATTTTTAAATCATGGATGTCAATCGCGAAATATAAGGATTGTATCCATACGAATCTGGCTGCAAAAAATTAAATGTTCCCTCCATTTTTTCATAACTCTCCCGCGTTCTATCTCAAATCCCACCCAAAAATGATAAATAAAGGGGCAAACATCTTCACGGTATCATTATCACAAACCCTAAACCTAAACCACCCATAACCTATCTCATCAACAACAGACTACTTTCTTCTTGATTCAGTCAAGCAACACAAATGGTATATCTTTCTATCTTAATCGATTTGTATTTAATATTCAATTTGTTTATCTTCTTTAGCGTTTGATTTGTTTTAATTGAGTGTTTATAAAATGCAATTAAGTGTTTAAGTATTATTAGGGTCTTCTATGGAAAATCCCCCGCCCCCCACCAATTCAGGCATTAGACAAACTTAGTTATAGTTTTTAAGTGTTTGTTTATAAATTGCCTAAATATGCTATCCGTATAACTATAGAAATCGGAATGACCGTTAAACTTTTTGATCAAAACAAACAATAGACTAAACAAAGCACGAAATCGCTCAGATTTGTTACATACTAAATCAGAACGAAAACTAAACATCCATATTTTATAATGATAGTTACAAGTCTTTTGTCATTATAGCTGTTCAAATTTTGTATTCTTTGAAAGAGTAAAAACAATACTGAAAAGAAGTTCTAAATTCATGAGTTTTGTCCATGCTTCAGTTTATCTTTGTCCAAAAAGTTCAACGATTATACCATATAGTAAACTGTAAATCAGCCATTTTTGTTGTCGTAAGGCGTGAGCTAGCTCCAAGATTTTTTTTGGGCATCAGCCAAATTTTGACTTCCTCTTGAAATGTATAATTTTAATATGATCCCCACATAAGTGTTTTCAAAATCATAAACAATGATCAACATTGCAAACGGGCCTCATTGAGTTGAGCACTTTCACCAACAAGAATTATAGTATGCTTATACATGGTCTATGTTACATCCTTAGGTATTGCAAAGAAGCAGGTTAAGTACCTTCAAGATCTCAAGCTGTTAAGTACCTTCAAGTTCCTCTTAAAGTGTTTTCATGTAATTTTTCATATCTTCATTTTTTAAAAGCGGGTTAACTGTAGTGTGCATTGTTCTTATGTTAGTTTGATGATGATTAGGTGCAATAGAGGGGTGTCTGTGTTAGTTTATTTAGCTGGCATATGAGCTTATGTTATCTTCAAAAAGTTCGCAAGCCCTTTTTTTGGCGTCTAAGGTTAGCAAGTTGAACTTATCATCTCAAATATGCCACAAGGTCAACTTGATAATCTCTAAGCCAAAAAAGTTAGCTCGTGAGTTTTTTCAGTTACATACAATCAAAAGCTCGCCAAATAAGCTAAAACAAACACTCTCTAGAAGAATGGTAATCTTTGAATTTGCCAATAAAGGGCTTAAGGAAGTAAAAATTGTGTTTATGATGTAATGTTTTTATACACATTCATTACAATTGGAACCTTTTTTAATAAAGAAATCAACTTTATTTGCTATCGTTTAGAGAGCAATTTGTACTTTTTTTTGCTTGATAGGAAGTAGAACAATTCTTGTTGTTCAAGTCGCATATGTTAACAATTAGGGTCTGGGCTATTTTAGGCTTAAAACAGTATTTGATCTTTGGGGTTTTAACTGATATGTTATACATTTTTGGTTCAAAACTAGTTAGATCCCAAACCTATCTGCCCGTGGTTAGTTTTGCTGATTCCAACGGCTTGGAACAAGCTCTATATAAATACGTTTAAATTGATATGTCCACATTCTAAATTTTTTATGATATTGTGTACAAAGATTACTAATCTAGTTTTGAACATACTTGACAAAAATCATTCGTCCCTGAATACATCGATCGAGTAATATGGTTATAGGAAAGAATTTACGTGTCCGAAATTCACTCAAGTAATTAACATATTTGAAACGACCTCTAAAATGTGTAATTCTTGGGTACTAGACACAGTTTGTACATGATGTTAAGTCAAGCCTTAGTATATGTACAAGTGCTGCATGTATTTATTTCGATCTAAGGTCTCAAAGAGTACTATGTGCATGCTTTTATTACATCGACTCATTGTTTTCAGCGTTATCATGTATTCATTTTCAGTTTTGTTTTCTCCAATTTAGGATCTTGAATGTGAAGTCACCTGCTTTAAATTCAGGACTCAGTTGTACAAGTGCTTGATACATTTGAAGTCCTTAATAATTTAGTGTCAGGAGTATCATGTGCATGTTTTAGATTGGTCTTTTGGAGTTAAGAATTTCAACCACCCCAAGATTCAGTGTTTGTATGTGCTTATTTTGAGACTTTGTGTTATATTTAAATGTAGGATGTTGAGTTTGACTATGCTGAAGCAAAGAAGCCATCATGTGGATCAACGTCTACCAAGAGGTCTCGTGCTGCAGAAGTCCATAATCTCTCAAAAAGGGTTTGTATGCTTACTGAGTTTCATTTCAGACTGGGGTAATGTCGTGATAATTATGTGATAAAGTTTCATATATGTGCAGAGACGTCGAGATAGAATAAATGAAAAGATGAAGGCCTTACAAGAACTGATACCTCGTTGCAACAAGGTTTGATCATACATGTTCTTTAAGTTGGCGTATGAATTACTAGTAGTTTCCTGACTAAAACTTGTTTAATATGTTTGAATGCTAGTCTGACAAAGCTTCAATGCTTGATGAGGCAATCGAGTATTTGAAATCACTCCAAATGCAAGTGCAGGTATTTATCATTCTATTTCATTTAATAATTACAATACTACTTTTTGTTTCGCTTCTCTAACATCAAATGGCATACATGCACAGTCACCTATATTTTGAAAAAATCCTTGATTGATGAACTCGAAAATCAATAAGTAGAAAAAGTGTGACATGCATAACCATTAATCAATTATGCAGATGATGTCCATGGGATACGGCATGGTTCCTATGATGTTCCCTCCAGGTATCCAACCATACATGCCACCAATGGCTGCTATGGGGATGGGGATAGGAATGGGAATGGAACATGTAGGAATGAACCGACCCATGGTTCCATATCCAGCAGTTACTCCAGGTCCACCCATGCCAAATCCAGCAGCAGCGGCTGCAGCAGCCACTCATCTCAGTCAACGTTTTCCAGTTCTACGGTTTCCAATGCCACAGATTCTTGTCATAGGACCGACAAGAAGTCTAGACCAGATGATGAACTCGCTTCCATTACAAAACGCAAACCAGCCAAGGGTTCCATTTTCATATCCATATCAGCAATACATTGGTCTTCCCAAACATAAATGCCACAACCACAGGTATGCTTAATATTATACTTTACTACTTTCAATTAAATTTCATAAATACTAGTACTACTAGATTTGAAAATGGATAGGTCTGATAAATTAAGTAAAAATGGATTTGGGCCATAGCGGGTTATGATATATTGAAGACATGTGGTTTGGTGGTAGTGTGTAGACATGAATTCCGTGTGGTTGGTGATGCTAACTAAGGTGGGCGATGTTAATATATTGGTGGAAGTTTGAGTTAATGTTCTGGCTAAAAATAGTTCTTTTTTAACAGGGCTAAAAATAGTTGTGTCATTCCAAAAAAAGTTTTACCATAAAAACTAATTTTTAACTATTGGTGCTACATAACGAGTCCGTGGATTTCTTATACTTGTTTATTGGGTTATCTTATTTTCATTTTTAGCTTTTTTAACATCAATGGGATATCTGACTTGCTTGCTTAGAACATGCTTGGTATATTATTATGTTCATGTTCATTTGAATAGGAAATTATGTATCAACTGAATTCACTTTTAGTTCAGCTTGAAAGCAGGTAAGGTCCACTAAATTATTTTTTTATCTTTTTTGCGAATTTATTTTTTGGTCTCATGGTGTAAAATAACACTGTTTAAGTCAATTCGGAAATGTTATCGCGGGTATTTTTTATCTGAATGCGTCGGTATTTTTGTAACATTTTTTTCCTCCTTATTTTGTGCCAACAAATTTAAAAAAACCTGCCCAAATTTTTGGGCTAACACTGTTTAAGTCATATTAAACCGGGTTTCATATTTTAAAAACCCGATTAGACCCGCCGAGTTTGGAGTGACCTGAGTCAACCCGGTTCACGAGACCCGGCCGGGTTTTAGTTTTTTTGTGTTTTTTTATAAATAAAGCATGTTATTGTATATATTTGCGACGTAATTTTATTTTTATATGTTATATTTGGTAATAAATAGACCATTAAGACAATTTTGAAAAAACAAACAACATTTTTTCATTCAGACTCAGACATTATGACCACCTCTTACCAGTAAGATGTGGTAGTCAGATTCAGACCCAAAACATCTTAACGAAACAAACACCACCTTAGTGTAAGTGATAAAGATTGAACAAATCATGGTAATGAACATTCTGCATTACTAAACTTTGGCGATGCATATAAGTTTGTGTTTACATGTACTAAGTGCTCCTACCTGATCTTTTGCATTGGCAATTTGGTTTATACTCCTTAGTGGTTGAAAAATATGGAGATGATGAAGCGTCTACTCAACAACAGCTTAAACAAATAACCAACACAGATAGAAATGCACCAGAATCTTATGCGGTCTCCTTCCTAAGCTTGGCTAGCTCTTGCCTAACGACTCCCGCTTTCTGCAGGATCATTAAAACAAATATAAAGTGAGAATAAGTTGAAAAAACAAAACAGAAAATCAGCCACTAAAATAGCAAAAAGAAGAGAGCAGAACATGGGATAAAAAGTATAATGTTCTTTTGATACAACTCATACAAGTGCAGTGTTTAAGAGTTCTTTGTTGTTTATTAACAAGAATATGAGAGATTTTTTTAGTTGCTGAGGTTGTGATGTTGTGATGCAGGTTGTGCGTTTGGTTCATAATAACGAAGAGGGTATGATTTGCTATTGTAAGTTACTCGAGATTGTACAAACTACTCGGTTGGTTTTCCTACAGACGTGAGAACAACATGGTTAGGATCAATTTAAAGTATCGACTAATGAGCCATAGATGTGTATTTGTGTTTATGTTATTATTTAGTTTTTGTGGTAATGTTGCAGGCTGCATGGAGTTTGCAACAAGTGGTGAAAACTCAGGGTTATATCAGCTAAAGTAAAACATGTAAAGCGAAACACAAACTCCAAATAGCAGTACCTATATGTGCGTGCTTCAGGTAGCAAAAGAAAGTTGTCTTTGATTTGTAACAACAGTTCGTCGGCATCGCGACTTCACTAAGACTTATAAATTCTGTCGGAAGTGTTTGGATTTATTTATACATCAACCATGTCTATCCAACCTGCTTGAGTATTAAGGGAGAGTTAATAGTACATACAACTGAGTATCTGATCTTATCAACGTATATGTAACTTATTCACTCTTGGTAGCTACCCATATGTTATGTTTACATTAAATCATTCAAGTGCAAAGTATGCTTTTACACTCTTTAGCGATATATTAGGGGCAATTTGCCAACATAAAAGGTTTGAATATAATGTTTGAATTCATTGTTTACCGATGTGTAAACTTGATACCGGATAACTAAACTTAGTCAGTGTATAAGCTGAGTAGACCATAAGTATTCATTCAGTATTCAATGAGTTTATTATATTTTTTGGTTGCTTAACATATACAAGAAAAACTTCTAGGTTGTGCGTAGTAACATAACGTTTTAACTAGCATGGTTTATATTACACTGATGAAACGTATTCATGTTTTAAAATGTATTTTCAAAGAGCCTTATGCGTTTAAGCTTCTTTTAACTCAACTTAGAATTAAAATTATTTTATACCTACTTACCTAAACATTACGCGTCACGTTTCAATTACATGCACCAGCATATTCACATCTCCCCAACTCATAGAAACCGTACGAAATCAGCAATTAGATACAACCCGTGTGCATCGTACGGGTATGCATGACTCGTATAAAATAAAAGAGAGTAATATGCTATAAGAATTATAAATTCCCTACTCACAGTAAGAAATTAAATGTGCTCCATTCTAACTATTTTAATTTCCTGGCTCCACGTGTTATTTTGAACCAAACACAGAGTTTTAAGTAATTATAAATTCAAACCCCACCAAATATCTTGAATTTACTCAAACCAAAGAGCACCTTATACTAATCATGGTAAGTTTAGTGGATTAATTTGGTATGTTTAGACTCACCAAACCTTTTTATTTGGCCGCCGTTCATGATAGGCTTATAGACTGTCACACAAGGCATAAAGTTTGCTTGCCGTGACTGATTTGTCTATTCAACCTCAACTTTTCTTTTGAATAATATTTATTCACACATGTGTGACATCTATATAACCTTTTAAGAATATAATCTTTTAAGAAGAGACATTAACTTTTGTAATATTGCAGGTATTTCAGCGGAAGCGTGGCGTGTCTCATCCGCTTTTACAGTTCCATTTATGTAGATGTGAGCCTCTTACCTTATATATTCTTGAGTTTAGGAAATGTGTGGGTAAGCTTCGCTAAAGATATTTTTTTGAGCTAATTGTCTTATGGTATAGTTTTAGCCTACTAATTAAATTTAAAGAGAAACAATTTATATCTTGCCACTAAATTATACCCATATTTAAAGATCTAATGTCCTTAAGCAAACGCTCATAATAAGATTTAAAAATCTTTTCATGTTTTAACAAAATGTAGTATAAAATTGCAACAAACATGTGATAACCATCGTCATCACACATGCGCATGTTGGTGGAAAATTAGGAGGTTAGTAAGTTCAGATAATGGTCAAAATCAGTAGTGTTTTATAATGAAAACCCGTAATGAAGCAGTCCCATGTGTCCGTATCTTGCGCTAGGTCGGTCAACAAAGGCTCGGGACAACCTCTCGGACAAGTGAGTTTGTATTTATCCTACCTGGTTTGCCAGCTATGTGTGGTCGTATCTCGCATTAAGAGCAAAAAACGATTGAAATGGTTAATTCGAGACGAAGAAGGCAACATCAGGAGTAGTACAAGTTACCCAATTCTGTACTTACATTAAGTTGTTTTATAATCATATCTATTGAGATAAATATTCTTAACCAATGTATAAATGTCTAATGGGTTTCATGCACTTCATGTATATCAGTATATGTTTGATTATTAAAGACGCTAACGTGACGTCGACAGATGGACAATAGGATATACGAACATGAAGCCAAAAACAAGTTCACCATACCTAAGAAAATACAATGTCCTTGTGTAACTTACATTTGTGTTATTTGACTCTTTTGTTTGATAAAACGTATGTTAATTAGTACAAACTGTCTATATAGAGTTGCGAAATCATTGCGGTTCCGTCTATTGTCTATTTTTGTGATGCCTCATTGTATATCTTTGTACTATCTCTTAAAAATACCCGTGAATTTCACGGGTCTTTTAGCTAGTGTTTTAATATAGTAGTCTAGTTTAGATATTGACTATTGTTAGTTATAGTCATATCAAAATCCAAAATCATAACATAAATTAAACGAGGTTTTTAACCCGCGCTTCGCAGCGTAGCGCGGGTATTTACGTTTATATTAACAAATGTATGCACTTCTCTTTTTTTCATGGAAATGTAACCGGAATCACCAACATTGCACAAATATATACATAAAGATTCATACATAAGCAGGAATCTATTGAGTAAACATTATATTACAAACCGAAAGCATTAAACACACATACTAAAAACCATATATTATAGCCTTTTGACCCCAAGAACCTAATCCCGAACCCTTCTCGGTTTCATTTTCCCTCTTTAGCCAAACATGTCATTCTTAAGCCATACCCATACTAATTTCAGCGATGAAATGTAGGACATCGGCTGATCAAATTAAATATTCACCTGAAAGCATAAAAGAATAAAATCGATCAATGCAAATAGACTTTGAATATATTGATGATTACTTAAAGGTTTTGATAACATGAAGTTAACTGAATGAGATGGTATGAATAAACACAATGACAGTAATGAAATTTTTGGAAGCAACTTTTCACATAAGCTTTTGCCATCTTTTATACATGCGACTTATTCCATTTATACATGCGACTGCTGAAATGGACAAAGCCGCATCAAACACAGCATGGCTGCAAGCATGGTGCCATGCTGCCCCGCCAAGGTCTGAGCTAACAATCTGCTTCAGTCCAGAACTGATATTCCTATTTGACAGTGTTCATAACTCATTTAATCATTTAGGTTGTACAGATGTGTTATGTAAGTGATAGATAATATGATATTGGAACCCCGTAACATATTAAATAATCAACTTCAGTTGTAATAAAAAAGTATGTTGAACATTTCTGGTGGACAATCAAATAATACGATTTTGTAAACTTTCAACAGGCAGACCATGAACAAAATGTCAGGTGTTAAGTAAATGGTTTAAGGCATACATAATTACCCATTTTTCCCTGCACGTAACCCATTTGTGGCGATGTACCTACATATGTTTTTACAAATTGACTATCGATGTTTGGCAATATGTTAGGTTTATCTGGGAGATGATTTCCTGAATTGGATGCTGGTATTGTAGAAAGTTGTAGATAATACGTTTACCTTCATTGTGAGCAGAACTGGAACCCTCACTGTTGCCGAAATTCTACGACTGGTGAAGCTAGAAGTGGTTGGGTGGCGAGTACCTATTGACACAAAGAAAAGAAGTTGTATAAAGTTGCTGGCAAAAATAAGAAACACCAACCACATGAAAGATAACAGATAGAAAAAGACACCAACCACATGTAAACATGTACGTAGCTACTATTTTTTTGTAGATAACAATCGTCGACAACAGTTTCTACTACTAAAGGAACAATGAAGGAGCATAAACCAACCTTTTCTAATCTAACTCTTTTTCTAGATGCACTGTGAGATTGCAACTCTTCTTCCATCCGGAATGCATGGACGGCTTATCACAGAGCTACATAGATAAACAAAAAATAAGAGGTGTATATATATGTAAGGATCATAATGGTACAAGACTCATCAAAAACTACAAACTAATCTCAGCACGTAAACATAACAGGACAAATAACATAACATGACAAATATGATTCGAAAAATCAGGGCCACCACCCCATAAGGTTGATCTATAATTTTATTATCTTTTTAGATAAATTAGTGTGTATATGACTACAAATGTTATTCTAACTTGGGAGGTTTTCCCTCTTATAATTATTTTGGTCAACTATTAACCCATTTGACCAATCTGAAACGCTTCCTTAAATGGGTCAAAATAGTCATTTCTACTTTTGACTGTTAAGCAAATATTTATTTTTTACAAACAAAAGCGACAATAACTATAGTCTTGATATGCAGCAATAACATACGATCACTTAGACGTTCACGATTCTCAAGCACCGTGGAGAGGACGACTCTGTCTTAAGGAAAGTATGAGCATCACATGCCTCAACATTTTCCTTGTTTGTCTTTTTGAGTCTCAACAATTAAACGGTTTATGGTACTATTTTCTACACTTTATTGTTTCTTGTTATTATCAATATATTGTTCGTTTGTCTCTAATAGCAATACACCTAATATATATAACAATCTTAAGACATATTTTATTGCTATTGGAGCCTTAGAGGCATTCCATTTGAGGGTGTCCTGTTGAGAAGTCAACATGACTTGGTTTAGCCTCATTTGTGAAATTATATTAATTGAGATTAAATGATTTCTAAATTATACTCCATAACAGTTATAAATAAATACACAAATAATAAAGAGTTGTGGTTTTTGTTTCTTGGTCAAAGTATTTATTGAAATTTAATGGTGAACATTGAATATGACTGTTATGGCTTCATAAAAGAAGATAAAAATTTACATATTTTATGATATGTCATCTTATGTTATGGATCACATTTCAGGCTATAGGTTAATAATAGAATAACATATAGTTTGGAAGGAAACTGAAAGAGAAAGGAAAAAAAATTATATATACCTGTTGAGTTGTTGGATAAACGAACATTTTTTTTACCCCTATCCTATCTTTTTCTGATCATTCTCTTGTTTGATGTGAAGATAAATCAGTGTCAGGTGGCAAAGGGTTTGCGTTCGAATAACCCCATGTGTTGGTCTTGAAAATCAAAATATCAATGTAACCTCAGTTAGCAAGATGCAACTATAAAAAAGGAGAGGCGCAATTGGAATGTGGATATAAATTTGCATAAATCTTCACACAGAAAGTTATGAACGTGTCTAAATGATAGAAAGTATATATTACCATGTGATCGCCTCTGGAATCCAGACTCATCAAACTTAAAGACAGGAAGCAACTCCACTGCATTAATCCTAAAAAGCAGAATATATTAAACTCTTTCAAGACCCATTTTTTTAAAGGGGTACGGACAAAATTATTAGAACCATGAATCCTAAACCCTAAACCCCAAACCTTAAACCCTAAACCCTAAACCCTAAACCCTAAACCCTAAACCCTAAACCCTAAACCCTAAACCAATACCAATGCATTCGACGAACCCGTCAATCGATTCTGCAATGTGGTTCATGAAGGCTTCTTGAAGATCCTTTCTTTTACCATGTTTGAATAACTTCCGGATAAAATCAGGAATTTGCATTGCTTTTGCCAAGAACTTCCTTATCTTTCACTGTTTTTCCGCAGTTTCTTGTAATCTAAGCTCCATATGTGAATTTGGGCTCAATTGTTTTGTTGTTGTTGTCTGAGCGCCTTTGGCCTCTCACAGATGTTTAATTTGCAAACTCTCATATATCGGGATCTATCTAAAACCTGCATTCAGAAACCGAAACCAAAACTTTAAAGCTAACAATTTCCAACAAAATAAAATAGATCAAGGGGTATTTACCATTTTATTAGTTATTTACAAACATAACATAATAGTTACTATCATAACTTGAAGCCGTTTACTCTTATCTTATTTCCTGATGATTTGAACTCAACCCATTTACATATAAATCATTCGCCTATTTATCATTGACACATGAGGTCAGTAGTTCGGCATCTAATGATTGATTTGTTTAACCTTGATTACTTCTTTAAATGCAAACAAATAAGCAATCCCAAACACCCCTTACTAACTAAACATGTTTATATAAAAAACATACTAACAACTTTACATTGCACGCGAACATGATAACTAATTATGGAAATATATTTTAAAATAAATATAATCGAACTCAAAAAAAAATCAAAAATCGTATTCACCTTAAACCTCGGCACTCATGTCATTTCAGAAGGTAATGGATTTCCATGACCAGCAATGCTTCTCTAAGATTTATTGTGCGACATCTGACACATAATAAGAATGCGATTTTGCTAGGAAATGATCTAGAACAAAAGCCTAATGTAAGCAAATACAATCCAACCTGAAATCCTCGTTAATAACAACTTGAAATCCAACTTGTAAGCAAAACACGTGGTATCACTCTTTCGTGTAGTGATTTAACCCGATTGTTTTAAGTGAGTCATGCATACATGGTAATTTAAACGATAGTATTTCTATCTATCCATTAACTTTCTTGTTTTTTTCATTATATAAATGTAGCTTATTTACATTATATATACGATAGTGTTCATGTTCAATTAAATGAAGAATAATCAAATAACATACTAGATGTGAGGGTAGAGAGATTGTTTTAGTGAGAGGTGGGTTGGATGAACACTTAGATAGAGAAAGTAAACTTGTATAATGATATGTGTAAAATGAACAACCAACCACCTCTCCAAGGCATGGAGAGGTGTTTATATACTTACATGGAACGTGGGCTTGAGATTGCAT
>BQNB010125869.1:2075-19696 GCA_026074375.1 Tanacetum coccineum
AAATATGATAGAGTTCGTCCTAATGTACGTTTCGATAATTCGAACGTCCCGTAACTCCTAATAACGAAGAAGTTATGGCCGATCAAAATTTGAAATTTTTATAAATTTCCAAACAACTATTTTGCAAAAGTATACATTCTGATCTGATTTTCCACAGCGATTTTGGGCACTTTCGAGTCCGTTTCGGCCTTCCGGCGAAGCACGAAAGTTGTCCGGAATGATGTTTTCTATAAAATCTCTTTTTGGTCAAAGTCACGAAAACGTAATATAGTGGGTCAAAACCGATGGAAACTGCTGCGTTTTTATTAAAATACAAGTTACAGCAGATTCTTGCAGGGGCATTTTCGTTATTTTCCGTCGAGTTTCGGGTCTCGGCTAAAACTAAAAAGTTGTCCGGAATATCATTTTACATAAAATTTATTCTTTGTCTGAAGCGTGAAAATGTGATATAACGGGTCGTTTAGAGCGGGTCAGATTTAATTATAAATATGTATAAAAAGTCAAAGTCAAGCAAAGTCCAACGTTGACTTTTAATAGTCAACGGGTTAATATTAAACTTGTCGGTTGTTTATAAAAATAAATAACATTAGACTTGGCAACTTTTATAAATGAATATATTTCTAAAAATAGTAACTTTCCGTAAACGTACGGGATATAATCCCGATATGAGTAATTAATAACCACATTGAATGTCGAGGGTTCGACGAGATAACTAAATATTATCACAAACATATTTTGATAACGATAATTACTAAATATGGTAACTTTCCGAAAATAGTAACTTTCCAAAAATAGAAAGTTTCTTAAAATAAAAAGTATTCGATTAAGCGATATATGACATAAATAAAAGAATGATCGTAACCTAATATTGTGGGGTTTTAGGATCTAAGGCGCAAGAGGATTTCTCATCACATGTATGAAAATATATATAATATATATGATTTTGTTGATACGATGTACGCATCGTTGATTATACATTTCGGTATAGTAATCGAGCGACGTAATTTATAGGTCGTGATCGTGTTCATCGACTTTCCGTGGATTGTTTCGATTATTTGATCGTTGGCTTTGATCAAGGTGAGTTCATAGCCTCGCTTTTAAAGTTTTCAATGTTTCAAACTCCGCGAGGGGGGTATATTGCTTGTTTTGAAAATGAGAACGCAATGTGTTTTGATTTTAAAATATGATTCCATTCACTATTGAGTATATGCCTTTTTCAGTGTATCCGTTAATTGCCTACTTTGTGTTGGTGAACGCTAATGCATTAAATAGATCTATTGGGTTTGACAACCCTGTTTGGGGTTTGAATCAGTGGTGAGCACCCCGTAACGAACATTTTGTTATTAGTATTAGGGGAAGTGGCATACTTCCCGGACATGATTTCGTCCTACGGGATGAATGTGTTAAGTTTCGGTACATGGGCTCTTTAGTTGGAAATCATACATGATTTCGTCCTACGGGATGAATGTGTTAACTTGCTTACTCACAAAGCAACATTATTGATGTTTTGTGGAACCTAAAATATGCGTTCTATGTGTTAATTGTAAACTCTATGAATTCACTCAACGTTTTTTGACTTTTTAAGCATGTATCTTAGGTTAATTGTTGTTGATGGCTGGATGGGACGGAACGCGGATATCAAGGACGGTGTCTCGGTGAAGTAGTGTCATAAACTAAACAAGTGTTTTAGAACTCAAGTCGTGTTGTGATTTTTAAAAATAATTTCTATAATGGTATCGGGACCTATGTAACTCTGATTTTCTAATAAATGAAACTGTGTTTTATAAACGTATCTTTGAACGTTTACTGGGACTCGTGTGCATGTATTGTGAAGTAACACCCCAAATGTTGCATTCCGCTGCGTATCGTAGTTTGGGGGTGTTACAGAGTGATATCAGAGCACGAGTTCTAGTGAACTAATTCGTTTTACAAAACTTGGACTACAACTATTTTCGGAAAATTTTCACGAGTCCTTCACCGTTGTCCGATATCCGCGCGCGTGTCGTTCTCGATCCTTAGAAGCCTTATGTGGTATATTTGATTGCATATTATGTGCGTAACAAGTGGATGACACTTGGTATAAGTAATGATTATAAATGTATATACATATACATACTGCATCCATTCTATGATGTACAATTATATATATCTTGATATTCGCTTCTCGCGAAGAATTTAATTTCTTTAAACATTTCGATGCGATATGATAAAATTATTTTGATACAGGACGAAAACATCGTTGTTATACGATTATCTTCGAAACTTTTTCGTGACTTCACTTTTCATCTTTTGGTGATGTTGATTCGTCGTAGTTTGTCGATCCCATTGGGTGATTTATCATTCGACTCCGAGTTCGAATATTTTCCCGTTGCTTTTAAATCGCATATGTTGTTTCGTAAGCAATTGTTTTGAAAATTTTCAATTGATGGGAGTGTGAATTTTATATGTCATCTCATGAACCCTCATTGTTTTGGGAAAATGACTATTAACTTATTCTCGCATAACGTGTCGTTTGGAAACGGCTATTTTTGGAACTTTCAAATAAAGTTGGTGTGTTGTGCTTTGATTCTTTTGTGTCGACCTCTACTTAGTAAGTCTTGAAACGTTCGGGTCTGGAAACCCATGAGTTGATGTGTTCAAAAGAGTATTAAGTCATTGGGTATGACTTTGTGATAAACGTCAAACGCGTGTCGTAGTAATATATAGTATATCCCGTCAGATAAGACAATTACTTTAGGAAAAATAATATTCTATCTTCCGAGTGTCGTTTCCACGGCGAGAGAATATATATCTTTAGATTTTCATTACTATGGAAAAATCCATAATCTAAGAAAATTTCCAAATCCAAACATATTCTATTAAAATATTCAATTCAATAAATATCTAATAATTTTCGACTAAATACCAATATTGTAAAATCATCTTGCATTCATGCATGATACAACTACTTTCCTACACAATATGATGTACATAATGAATCTTTTAGTCCAACTTAAGATTTCATTCATGTTCTATCTTATCAAAAGATATGTATCCATTTAGACTTTCTAAATGGTATGTCATGTTGTGTAGTAGGACATTTACTACCGCACATATGTTTATAGTAATAAACATATTATTTCAAGGTTGTATGTTTATTTCATAAATCTTTCAGGTGAAGGAAACCTGAACATAATACTCCCACTAGCTTTTAGGAATACTCAGGAGTTATCTTAATTATAATTAAAATTTAAATCAACTAAGTGATTTATCTAATAATAAACTTAAGATTCTCCTCCTAGATGCTTGCAATGATCCATGCTTGGATTCTTGCCGCTTGTACACTTCATAAAGATTTAATGAATTTATAACCTCCTCTGATTACTAACTATCCTCTTGTAATAGTAACCATTCAAGGAATAGTCTTGACATTCCATTGTCATATTTCATCAATACGAACACTAGTATGACAATCAAACATCTTTATATAATTAATGCGCATAGAAAGAATATTTAATCACAATCAATTTCTTGAGTATGATTAAAATCCTATCATAATGCATGCATTAAATATATGTACAACATTTTCCTTATGAGTTTAAAACAAAGAAACAAAACCACTTGAGTTTTTTCTTTTATTTTGAAGAAACTCTTATTAACTTGACAGTTTAACCGTTAAGTTAAAGATCAATCAAGTTCCAAAATTGATTATCTTTATGGACATCATCTTAACATTCATAGTTTGAGTTATTTATAAAATTCAAAATTCAATAATGCATATTAATAGTTTCACCATGATACCAAATTTAAAATTCGATAATGCCTTTTAATTTGTTATCATGTCTGTGACTAAATTCCTCAATATTTGATATAACATTTATCAATCAAGTATTTGAGGTATCCTTGTGGATCTATGAATGAGAATTATATCATTATGAGGTTTAACATTTACATGTAAAGCCTCGATATGATATTCACTAGTGTTTAAGAAGGTTATGTATTTTGTATTTTTATCTCTTTAAGATCTAAAAACGCTTCCACTAGCTTTTTGTAATTAAAGACTCTTCTATAATTACTTAGCTTGTAGAGTAGAAGTTACAACATACATTGACAGTTCCTGAGTTTAGTTTGTTAATGTCATTCTTCATAAGACTTTTAACAAATTAAGAACTTCAATTTTAAGACTTAAAAGGGAGTCATCATATTTCATAATTATGATGGTGTCTTATTTAACGTTCTAGGTTGGAGCTTATTTTAGTATTACTAGAATACACAATTCAAACCTTGAACAAGATTTTGGAGGTAAAATATTTAAGTTATCAAAATCAAATGATTCCAAAGAATTTGATTCAAAACTCTAGACATACCATAAATATGTGGCATTCTATGAGTAATTTAATTGTGAGACTTTACCACAATCTTTTAAATAACTTAATATTCTTTAGGTTACATACTAATCAATTATGTCAAACCAAATTGAAAATTTAGTATTTAAAAACCTATTTGCATGCAATAATGTATACAACTTTAACTAGTTCAATAACTCTATGTACATATCTTTTCAAAGGATATAACATGTTAACTATACATTATTTTGCCTTTGAACAATTCAAGGACTTTTGTTCATGTCATAATCAGAAGACATAACTTACTTTATGTTATGAGTCTTTCAACAATTAAAGGACTCCATGTTTATTACTTTACAATAAACATAAACATATTTAACTAAAGTAATTCTGAACGCTAACTCTTAGCTTCAGTAGTAATTTCAAGTTTAAACAAGATTACTTTATTATTTGAGACATTTCAAGAGCACATAAACCTTTTACTTGAAGTAGTCTTTAAATCAAGATTACTTCATTATTATAGACATTCCAAAAAACACATAAACATTTTACCTGAAGTGGTCTTTAATTCAAATATCAACATATTTTCCCTTACCTTACGGTCAAGAGAATCATTTAATCATATTGTAAGTGTCATGTGTTGTCCCTTGCACACAATAAATATTTCTCCCACTTGTGCATGGAACAACATCAAACATGTAGTCAAACAACACGACATTCGTTTGTTTATATAGACAATATGATATTGTCACAGATATTAGCGTTACAAGTAGATATAGAACCACTTTGTTTAATAATAAATAGTGCATGACTATCCTTAAAACCATTAGTGTGTATAGTTGGAAAACTATATATTATCTCAAGACAAGCGAGAAATAATCTGGGTTACTAACAAGATAATAAACCTTGTAGCTCCCACTGAATTAGACAACATTACATTAATGTCTTGTTCAAAAATAAATCACGATGCTCCCACTGGATTTGACAACATTGCAAGTGTTCCATAACCAGTGAAAACAAATAGTGATCTATTTATTTTCCAACTCTCTTTGAAATCTTAATTAGTAGAAACATACTTGGATTTCAAAAAATTATACTATGTAGATGAGGGACTATCCATCAATGATATTTATTAACTTGAGAATTAGGCATGCAATTTACTCCTTATTTTTTTATTAAGACAAACAACTAGATACATTATCCTAGTTTGCTTTTACCACTTTTGAGGTAGTATTGATATTTCCTAATCAAAACTCATAAAGCATCTTACATTAAGATGTTATCATTTGATAGCTTTAAGAACATATTCTCTAGTTATTCATATGTCTTATATGTTTCAACGTATTCACAACCGAATAAGGGTGATGAAATCTATATGAAAATATAAGTCATGCAATCTACTTAACATTTAAGTTTGGTATGAGTTTGATTACGTTAGGATAATTCCTACGTTCCTATTATAACTTTCCCTAGCAAGGAAAATTGATAGGAATGAGTCTCCATGTTCCTTACAAGGAAAGGAGTCTCGGTTTGACTTTTTCAAGAAAGAAACAAACCATCGTTTACTGTTTTATCGTTGCATTAATACTATTAATAGAATCACAAAATTCAATTTTAGTATTTTCGATAATATTCCTTATAGAAAATTAACCACCCATGTTTAAATTTTTTAAATAATTAATTTTCTAAAGGCTAGGATCCTACTTGACATACCACCATCACATCAGTTGATCTGTAAGCAATGGTGTATTCAAAAGGTAATTGACGATCAATAATTTCCGCCGGTGAAATTCCTAGAACCTTATGGGACTTACTTTATTACAATAATATACTAGTAAGCATTTTTTCACCCCATCTATGCCTCGAGTTTAAGGTCTCACCACTAAACCGATTAAGTCTTCCAATCAAGAACTGTGATTATGTAACACTAACGTCTCACGAAAAAGTGTATAATCACCTTGAGATTGCGATCTACATACGTCTCACGCATAGTAAAAGGCATCGGCAAGTGTTCTTACAAATTGGATGGCAATAACTTATTTAAAAGGGTATAATATTTGACGTGGCAAATATGTACGAAGAAGCATGCATACATCTTCGTATTATATATTTTAATAAAAACTTTACTTAATTTAAATGTTAATTATAACTGTACACTGTATTTCTATACATCTAATGTATAAATAGTGTTACCTTTAAAAATTGACGATTCAACGTGTTTTCAAATCTTAAAGATTTTATATTTTATCGCGGGAAAAGATTAAAGAATGGTTAAAAATCATTCAAACCCTAGACCATTCGCGACTTTCTAAGTAGTATGCAAGGTAAGAAAACTACAACGTAGTCAGGTATTATAGGGTAATGGTATCTACAAGACCGAAGTCTTGATGATTCCTCCCAAAACCTTATACCTTGCAACTAAGTAGTACATTTGGCAAATTACGTCAATGAAAAAAATATAAATGCATTTCATTTGAAAAACACATTATGACCTATAAAATAGTCCATAATAAATCTGATTTCATAATTATTAATCATGTTTATATTTATTTTTTCGAAAAACCCTTTTATATTCTCACAAGTCCAATGCTTAAAATAAAATCAATATAAACACAAAACTAATACAAATAACACTTATTCAAAACAACACTTAATAATTAAGTCATGCAAATAGCAATTATGATCCTAATTATCTAAGACATAAAACATGTATAATATTCAAATAACTCCTTCGTCCTAAGAACTCCAGCCACATCTATCGATATAATCGATTGCATAAGCAATATACAAATATATACCACATAGCACATGAAATTTAAGCAATTTTTAGGCCCCATTAAGACATAGCTAAGGTCTTCCCTAGCTTTTAAAGTCGTGGATCTTACCAAATCAAATTTAATGTCTATGTTTTAATTCTTGATCTTCATATTTGCATAATATCTTTAACAATTAACAAGATTTATATCACATATCCCTCCATGATAAATTGTATGTATTTATCATGGATGCCGAATTAACAATTAATTTTGAACATAACACCGACCAATTAACAATCAAACAACTCAAGTTTTATTATTATAAAATTTCATACAACCTAGAATTCATCTAATTAATTTTATAACCAATAAAGATTGAAACTTTATACATAAATATCGAATCTTTAAGCATAAGAAACGCCCAAAGGGCCTAAAAAATTAATCAAGAACCCTAATCTTGTCATATTTTATTACTTGTAACTATAAATTCTACACGATGGCTCGTGATGCCACTGTTGGGTTTTTACAACTTTTAACCATTAAACACGAGTACGCAGGGGAAAGTAAACACGTATAGAATTCATAATTAACAAGATTAGAGATGTGTACCTTTTAGCAATAAACGTTACACCGTCTTGAATATACGCGTGTGTATAAATTGAATACCACGCAAACTAATTAAGTTACCAAAGTAGGTAACATCTATGGTGTGCATACACTACACGTCACCGAGATACGCTTGAATGCTAGTACTTGCTTCATGAATAAAACATCCCAACATAATGTTCTTCTTTTAGATCTTGTCGTCACATGATCAAATCCTCTAAGGATTAAATACTGATTGTCGAACAAAAGGAATAGCACTAATCCATACATATAAACTTACCCATGCAAACTATAAGAATGTGAGATTTGCATGAAAAGTTAATACGTGGATTTTGTATCGATAGATACCGATTGGCTAGACAAGAAAGGATAAAAAAAGATTTTGATTTTCGGTTTTAGTTCAATGTATCGTCATACGATTTATGAACTTTAAGGGGTGTTTATATAGTCTCTAAACTTGTTAATACCCATTAATTAGTCATAACGTCTAACGTTATAATTAAAGACCGTTTTAAATATTTCGTGAAACATATTAATATAATTAATATACGATAAATATATTAATTACATTAATAAACGTATCCTCTGTGTATACGCATGTGCCCCCATAGGCTCACGTAATTTCCCGGACATATATTATTTGATATATGTACATATCCCAACAATACTGACCCCGTAAATGAACCACCACGCACTTATCCCATGATCACACGGTCGCAATTAGGCATTGTCAAACCTATTGATCGCTTATCTCTAAATACTTTCTCTATTTCTCCTATTCCTAAAAATCCATCTCACGCCTTAAACGACCCCCACTGGCGTAATGCCGTGTACGATGAATATAATACATTGGTTAAAAATGGCACTTGGTTACTTGTACCAAGGCCCGCAGGTGTTAATATGGTTCACTCTATATGGTTATTTAAGGATAAGTTTCATGCTGACAGGACTTTGAGCCGCTATAAGGCTCGTTTGGTTGCTAACGGTAGCAGTCAGCAACTTGGTGTTGATTTTGATGAGACATTTAGTCCGGTCGTTAAACCGGCCATTATTCGCATGATCCTTAGCCTTGTCGTGTCTCGTCAGTGGCCCATACACCAACTTGATGTTAAGAATGCTTTTCTTAACGGCGACTTATTTGAGACTATATACATGCATCAGCCTCCTGGTTTTATTGACTCTCGGTATCCTCATCATGTTTGCCTTTTAAAGAGATCTTTGTATGGACTAAAACAAGCACCTCGTGCTTGGTTTGAGCGTTTTGCATGTTATGCCACATGGGCTGGGTTTTATCATAGTCGATGTGATTCTTCTTTGTTCATCTATAGATAGGGTTCTCAGGTCGCATATTTACTTATTTATGTGGATGACATTATTCTCACAACCTCCTCTCTAGTCATGCTACAACAGATTATAGATTCTTTACATAATGAGTTTGACATGACTGATCTCGGGGTACTTAATTATTTTCTTGGTATCTTTGCTACTCGTACTCCTATAGGTTTATTTTTGTCCCAGAAGAAGTATGCTCTACAACTCCTTGAGCGTGCTCACATGGTTAATTGTAACCCTTCTCGAATGCCAGTTGATACAGAGTCCAAACTGGGTCCGAAAGGTGTTGCTGTTCAGGATCCTACTTTATATCGTAGTCTTGCAGGGGGGCTACAGTATCTTACATTTACACGTCCAAATCTGTCTTATGCAGTTAAGTAGATTTGCCTTTATATGCATGATCCGAGGGAGCCGCACTTTGCTGCACTCAAACGTATCTTGCGATACATTCAGGAGACTTTGGATTTTGGTCTCCAGTTGTACGTTTCCGCTATTACTTCTCTGTTTGTTTATACGTTAAGGGGACTGTGGATTGTGTTTTTGATGAAGACATCCAGAAAAAAAGGGATACTTTGGGTTATTCCGTATAAAAAAATAAGATAAAAATACTTTGGTTTATCCAGGTTTATCAGTTCGTGACTTTCTGTTTTGAAGATTAATCTTCATTTGTTGTCGGATGTCTTCATCAAATAACTACTTATTGCTATAATGTTTTATTTTGTTTTTTACTCTAGTCCGAGCTTTCATGATTTTAGCGCTCGGACTGCGGGGGAGTATTAGAGGATAGGTTAGTAGCCCCAAGCCCGTTTGTGGGCTTAGGGCCCGTTAGGGTTTTAGTCATGTAATCTCTATATATTGTGGTTGAATAATACATAATACCTATGGGGTTTTCATTGTCTAACATTCATAACATAGGGAAAGAGAGGCTAGCTGACCTCTAAATAGCATTATCCATACTATCTACTTTTTTGTCTTGACAAGCCTACACTAAGTACATCTTGTTCACAAGGTAACATACCCAAGATAGATTAACATAAAATTAATGATACTCTGTTGCCTAACATAAAATATATATATATTTAGCCTTAATTACAAATAGTCATGTAAAAAGCAAGTCACATTTACAAGCACGATTTTTATATAAAAGAACAAGTCAAAAAAATTATAAGCATATCATAATTGCAAAATAGTCTCATTTATAACAAAGCACATGTCCAAAATAGTTCAAGTAAGAAAAACATGCAACCAATCATTTTACAAAGTACTAGTCATGAATTCCACCCCAAAGCATGTAAAAACAATGAAAAGAGGGGTCCGTGAATACTCATGAGAAAGATATTTATAAGTTCGCAAAATAATATAAGGAAATTCGTAGATCATAGTAAAACGGTTCATAAGATAGTATTAAAACATTTCATATGATATAAGTCATGCATTTCACCTCAAAATGTTCAAAGCAGTAAAAATAGGTACTGTTATTACTCACCTTAAGAGGAAAGACGAAAATAAACGGCTCGAATGAGAACGGAAGCTCGAAACCCGACACCCTCGTAACTTCTAGCTAAGACCTAGGATGACTAAAGGGTTCTATTTAGACTCCAACGATATGCTCGGACTCAATAAATATCTACTTACTAAGCCTTTTATTTACTTTAATGTTGTATGCTACTTTTAATTATTAACGTAAAACCACTAAATCTGTCTTGATTTTATAGCCCTCTCGGGTGCCCATTTACCCAAGTTAACGATTTTTATAAATTTTTTCCTACTGGTATGTCTAAATATAATTTCTTAGGAGTCTCTGGATATTTTTATACATTTTTCGCAAGTGTTTATCATACTTGAATAATCACAACAAAACTTACGGTCAGTTCTGGACACATCGACTTGTACCAATGATAAAATGAGTTTAAAAATGAATCTAGCTTCTAGATTTAGCATGACATAAAGCTTATACCCCAAATTAGTTCCCTATTCATTTTTAGACCTCAACAAGCAATTATGAAAGATTTACACTCAAAACAATACACTTGATTAAATCGGGAAATATTTACTGTTTTGACTACCCTTTTTTAAACACTTCGATATATGTTTCAAAAGTGGTTTCCTTTATCAAATTTTAAACATTTCTATTTGAATAAGAATAAACACCAAACTATAAGTTGGAATTACTCAAAAATATCAAAGTGTGAATTTATTATAAATTTTTAAAGACAAGATACCAAATCTGCCAAAAAACAATCAACTTTACACACCAGTTTTGAAATTGACTTTAGACTGAGTTAAACTCATCAAAAATATGCAAGGTCAGTGGGGATGGAAACAATGTTTTAAAACCTGGATTTACCCGGCCGGTTGAACCGCTTGCCTCGTGAATTGGCTCAGAGACCGGGCCGGATGTGAGCGGGTTTTTGCTTGTTTGGGAAACGGATTGAACTGCCAGTTTTTTATTGACCCGGTTTGATAAACTCGGCCGGGTCGCAACTTTTTTCTTTAAATTTAAGAAAAAACTTTTTTTTCCATAAACCTTTCAAAATTTAATTGATAAAAAGAAGTGGCGATGACCAATGTTAGTTATAATAGACCTAAACTAACTTAAAATATCAACTAATATTGTTTTATTATGGTCTATTAAAGCCTAAAAGAATAAGGTAATTGTTTTTGCAAATATTTGTTATAATTTTGGAGATATATAATATAAAAACTAAAGCTAATAAGTAACAATTAAATATTTTTTATCAATTCAATTGAACTTAAAGTAAATTATGTGATCATACAACCCTATATATTACATATATGAAAAAAATATACATATGTTTAGAACCGATTTGACCTGCCGGTTCAACCGATTAAACCGGTGACCCGGTTACTAAACCGGATCAATTAAAAAAATCCGTGTTTAGTTTTAAAATAGTGGAAAGCTATTTCAAAGTACTTAGTTTTAGGTTCAAGAACCATATCAAAAACCTATATTATGAGCAAGTTATGACCATTACAAGTTGACTATCCCATGAACTCAGCAAGTATTTTCTAGTTTTTATCCATTTCAAGCATCGTGTTAGTAACCCAAACAATCTCCGAAACGCCAAAAACATCTATTCGACTCATTATAGACACATTCTTAACACCATTTTTTATCAGGCAAATCTCAGTTAGGTTATTTATCGATAAATCCACTTCGAGGAATGTACAAAAATTTACACAAACAGTCAAATAACATGATTTTTTTGTTTATTTTTTTCATTAATTGTTTATCATCAAAAACTCTAATCATCAATACAAGTCCTATATTGTTAAAATTAACTCTTTTAAGAAGTTATTTTTATATATCAACCTCAGTATTAGCTCATTCTTGTTTAGCTTAAAAATATGTTGACTTATATGAAATTACACTAGTTATCATTAGGCAAGACCCACAGGGACTAGTATTGTTAAGTTACTATAGTTTCCCTTGTCTTGACCTATATATACATCCTCCATACTTCCATAGAGGGGTGAAGCTCACTTTTATAATGTGTAAGTGTGTGTGTTTTCTCTCTAGCATACCCACATCTTCCCATCTTTTCCTTTATCTCTAATAATATGGCTAAGCATTTATTTTATCCTCCCCGACCTCCGGATCGAATCTTTTGTTAGTGATATCTTATTAATAACAATTGGAATCAGAGCTGCAAGGGTGTATTGTATTATTTTGTATCATATGTTTGTTGTCTCGGTTACTGTTCAGATCTGGTAATACTGTTGATTATTTATGTGTGTTCTTTTTCCTTGTGAAAGTCATGAAAATGGTTTTAATATGTTGGTACATGTTTATGTTTTCATTACTGGTTCAGACCTGCTATATATGTGCTTAAATGACCATTTTCGAGCTTATTTTATTATGGGTTTCTAGGTAGCAGTTTTGCCAAAAAGAAAAAAAAACCAGATCCACACTTTTAGGGAAAAGTACAGAAGTACTGTAATGTGGCGGTTTGACCACTGTAGCGGTTTGGCCACCGTGGCGGTTTGCCCATAGCGGTTTAGCATACAGGTTATGAAGACTATTCTTTCATGGTCAATAGAAACAAATCGCTGCCTAAATTTTTTGTAGATATCGGTTTGGTGTGGTTTGAATGTGGTGGCGGTTTGCTCAAGTTGTCTTGATAGCGGTTTGCAACCAAAAACCAAACCGAGTCAACTCGGTATTTACCGAGTTGACCCGGTCAACTCAATGAGTCGGTCAATGAAATAAAGTCAACAAAAGAAGTGACAAGAAGAAGAAGACACAACAGACGACTCATTAACCACATTAATTACATTCATCAACAACCAACATCATGCCTCAACAACAAATCCAAATCCAAGACTACCTAATTCACCCATCGTCACAATTCAACACAATCAAATCCATTAAACCTAATCCCATAAATCCCTTCATCACATTACAATTTATCCCCTCTCCATCTCCAAACAACTCCTTTCTGACTCGAAACAAGACATACGCAACAAAGATCTCAGGTTATTTATCATTTCAAGAACAGATCTTTAAAAGATCTTACAAGCAAAACCCATCATTGATCTCTTGCATTTTCGATTGACACTTAAAACAAAAATTATTTCCTAATGTATTAAGAGAGAACAATAACAATCTTGTTATCTTCTCTCATTGGTTCGTTCAAACTAATCGAAATACACCACATGCAATGACCCTACCTGATACCCTCCAAAGGACCTTGAAGTTTTCGTTCTTCCTCTTTGGTTCACGGTATTAGCAGAAAGAATACAAAGGGTATGCGTTTGAGATTAGAACTGAGCATTGTTTTTATGTTAGAGAGATTGTATCTATAGGAGATATAAGTTTGGGATGAGATCTATTAATGGCTGCATATGAGATTTGTGTGTGGGAGATAAGAAAGAATGACTGCGTGTGTAATGTGATTAGGGTATGAGAAAGATTAGGACTTTTAGTTATTTATCCTTAATTTTTTTATAATAGACTCGGTTTATTAGAAAAAACAAGGGCCGAAACATGATATAATTTTGAGTGGGCCATGTTTTTCCTAGTTTAGGCCGAATATTCGGTTATTGAAAAACAATTTGGGCTGGTATTACCAAATTGAAGCTGGGCCGAATATGTGAGGAGTATTTTATTGGATTAAGCCGAGTATACAAACGCTATCATGACAAATTGAACTAGACAATGTTTATTCGTTGACGACAATTCAAAAATAACATTTGTCCTAGTTAAATAACATTCTCGAACAACAACACAACAAACACGATACATAAAACTAAAAACTTGTGACAACCGAGATTTGAGCAGGTTAGTTTATACTATTAAGTATGGCTAAGAGTTCATTTTATGTGTTTAAGTGTGTGCTATGTGATTTTATGTGTGCTAAGTGAGTTAAGTATGTGCATGATATCATTTTGAGGTGTATGGGCATCTCATTTTGAGTATGTTTGTGTTGGATTATGAGTATTCCATTTGTTCGCGTTTAGTGATAATAGAAAGGATTGGCGTATTGCATGTAATGCTACGTCAATAGTTGGATGATTTAGTGATAAGCGTTATATGATAATTGTGGCATTTTAGAAATGAAATAAGTGAGTGAAATATGGAAGTTTGTGGCAAACTTTCTAAAAATGGAAAGTGGTTTGGTGAAATGAAAGTTATTTTTAGAAAGGTTAGTAAGTAGCGTTTAAGTAAAAAGGTTTAATCAAATTAGCTTAGGTTTTTATAAAAACTTAAGGAAATGAAGTAAATAAGTAAATTAATGATTTTATAAAAAAATATATAAAAATAATAAATAGGGGTGTTGGGCGTCGGCTAAAAAAAAGAGAAAAAAAAACTAAAGACTTAACTAATTACAATTTTAACTAAACTAGGACTCAAATTAGATGCATATATAAGCAAAGCCCTAGTTCTCCCTTTTCCCCTTGTTGTGCCGTCGAAACCCTCCCCCCAAACCCTAGAAGTGTCGAATTTTGTTGGTGATCCAAGGGAAATCATTCAAGTGTCGTCTAGGTGCTTGTAATCAAAGGTAAGTATGCTTAATCCTAGTTAATTAGTGCATTCATGTAACAAAATCAATGATGGATTCTAGGGTTTCATAAAATATAAAATATTAATGATATATTATGATTGTAGTATTGATTAGAATTGAATTAGGGGCATAACCATGCAAATTACATGTTAGGGTTTGCATGAAATCTTGATTTAGTGTTGAGCAGAATTAGGGCTGTGTTCACGAGCGATTTTCTCTATGATGAAGAATGATATTTAAGAGTTTCTTTTTTTTAAACAGTAGCCCTCTGAGTCTTCTTTCCAAAGAATCCAGCCCCAAGAGTTTTCGTGGTCGGGAAGGTTGTCAAATAATTTTTATAAGATAAGTGTGCAAAATAGTGAATTTTCTGACGGGTTTTAGTTAGGGTTTTGATTTTTCTAAAAATACTTAGACACCTTCTCAGGGGCTAATATTCACGTGGAAGTCATTTCATATGTTTTTTGTGATCCCTGATTTTTGGCTAAGTATGGGGTGGTGTTTAAAATGGTCAGCTAACATCAAACGTTTAGGGTGTCTGTTACTAGCTGAATTTTAGACACTTGGTGTTATGATTTTCTAAAGGGTATTTATAAAAGAGTATGAACTTTGGGGGAGTAATTGGGGGTTCATAAGTCATATTAGTAACCTTTGAAATTTTTCCAAGAATTATAAAGATGTATAAGTGGTGCGTTTAGGGCGTGCAAGTGAGTCTAAAATTCTGCTCAAATCCAAAAAATTAAAAGTGTAAGAATAAAGTGTAAGCTAGTTATGTAAGAATCTAAAAAGGTACAAAATGAGTTTAGAACATTGATAGATCGCTTAGAATCTATCATAGTTGAGGTTACACCCTATTGGAGTGATGACCAAAGTGATGTTAATATCCGAACGTTTTGTTATTTAGATCTTTGTGAAGCTTCTTGGAATCTTTTTGGATTAAGCTAAGCTAAAGTGAGTTTCATAGTCCCACTTTCACTTCGTTTTAAACTTAGGATGGAAATGATGCTAGTATGAAAATGTTTTGATTACTGTGATAATGTGTTCAAAGTGATGCATGGACTTTATATGGCTATTATATGTTATGTGCTACCTGTTTGTGATGTGTTATGCTCCATGGCTTAGTGATCAATTGGAGTGGGTTTTGTGTTATGCTCCATGGCTTAGTGATCAATTGGAGTGGATTTGTGGTATGCTCCATGGCTTAGTGATCAATTGGAGTAGTTCTGCGATAGAGACGTCTCGTAATCGTGTGAATGGTATTGGTTTGGTTTGGACTTGATTTGTTTTGCATGATAGCTTATATGGTAGTTCATTTATTGTCATGCAGTATTTTTATTTATCACAGTAATGGTTTAATTGGGTTTATATCGTGTCTTAAACCTATGACTCTCACCAACTTTATGTTGACGTTTTTGAGCATCATTTTCAGGTATTCAGTTTGAGACTAATGATGCTAGGAGAAGTGGCTAGAGAGACTTAGGATTGGCTTGTGGAGTTCTTATATTTTTTTTAGACTTATGTGCTGTTGGATAATTTAAGTCTGGGGTTGATTTACTTTTATGTTGGCTTATGCATTTGCGTGTATGACATTACTTAATAATGCAAGACTCCTTTATCTTGTGTTGGGTATTGATATGACACATAGTGTCCCCTGTAGTTATTTTCTTTTCCTTTTAGTATCTCTATAGTAGACGCCGTTGTGTTGTAACGATATCCATGAAGTTACACCTCGTGTTTCCGCCTTGGCGGGGTGTGTCAGTAGCTCTTAAAAATTTCTTCTTAAGGTGAGCCGTATTTCGTAAGTGACACAAATGGCAAGTTTTTGATTCTTTGGTTCGATTTGGGAACTTTGCAAGTTCACCGGAACTTATTTATGATAATACCTCAATTGAAGGTATTATATGTTGATGTTCGTTTACCAACTTTGTGTATTTTATTTATTTTTTAAGACAATTTTTTAAATTTTTGATTTTTTTTATATTTATATGATAATTATACTAAAAAGAAAAAGAAAATATTTTTTACTTTTTATATTTTATTTTTTTTTGGATTTTTGAAATATTTAACAAAAATGAAACTTTCGAGGACGAAAGGATCTTCAAACCAAAATCAACAAACGTAAACGACGGAATCTTTAACACAAGTCCCCTGTGTTAGTTCTAATCCTAATTCTAACAGGTAAATCATAATCTAAGTCAAACCTATGCTAATCCTGTGTTAGTTCTAATCCTAATTCTAACAGGTAAAAGGGGGTTTTCCGCCTAAGAGACTGGCACAGGTTTGGTTGGTGACTATAATCAATTCAAGACACTTTAACCCACGCAAGCAAATTAACAGAAGATAAAACAGTGGTCGAGCCTTTTGATAGAAAATTGTATTAGCCATCATTAATCCGATTAGAAGTTGGTTTCTTTATTCAGTGCAATGATTACTTATCTCGAAGAGGCATATCATTCTTAGACTTAGGCGGGATGATTGAAAGTTTTATACATGCAAAAATATATAATATATTATTTCCAAAAAGAGCAATTAAGAACTTTCCTAAAGTCTCCTTTAAGCGAAGCTCACTCTAAAAGATA
>BQNB010125870.1:0-13816 GCA_026074375.1 Tanacetum coccineum
CCTAGGCATGAAGAGTTTGACACCTGAAACTCTCAAACGTCTTCAAGAAGGAAAGGATGAGTAAACCTAATGCCTTCATGTATCCTTTGTCTATACTAAAAAAAAATAAAAAAAAAATAGTCACAATCATAATAAAATACTTAAGACATATTTTAAGTCTTTTGGATTTACTAAAAGGCTTGCAATTACGTCATATTGCAACCCGGTTTACATATCTGGCCATGGATTACTTTATATCCTTGCTTCATGGGAGTAGAATAGTACAATGCTGATGGGGGAGCTATTCGCCTGATCTTTTCATCTCAATCAACGACTACAGCTCTTTCAATAGAAACCGGGTCGTTGTTTGAGGGGGAGAGTGACTGTGAAAAAATCTAAGGGGTGATAAAAGACTGTTGGGTGTTATAAAAGTCTAATCTAAGATGGTTGTTGTATTCTAATGGGTTAATATTTGAAGGGGAGTTAATTAACTTTAACTCAAAGGTCCAAAGTTATCTATTGTTGTAAAGTTTAGGGTGTAAAAAGCATTTGCTCTTTGTTTCCTAGCCTTATTAAACTATAGGGACTATGTTGGCCAATTGCCTAATCTTAGAAATGCCCTAGAAACACTTAAAACAAGAAATAAAAGAAGAAGGAAACCCAAGGGACCAAATCTGCCAAGTTTGTAACTTATGTGTATAAAAGGGCAGCGGGTTGCATATTAGTCAAAACCTCGAAAATAGTCAAACATAAAAAACACACACACACACACTCGCAAACCGCCGCCAAGAACGAAATCACATATCGCCAATTTTCGGCTTTTCTTACTAAGAATTCGATGGCAGAACAAAATGTTCCCGCTCAACCTCCTACAAGAACTGATGAGCAGATTGTTCCACGCTCTCAGTGGTTAACAATCGGGAAAAGCAACCTCCTATTCAATGCACAAAAGATCCATGTTGTAAGGTGTGTTTTCTACTGCTGGGAATTGTTCTTTAGGTACTCATTAATGTGTTTTGATGAGTTGTTTTCTATCTCTATCAAAAACGAATGATTTGCCCAAGTTTCTTAGTGGCGGGTTGCGTGTTTTTCATTACGGCGGGTTGCGTGTTTTTCATTTGTTGTTTTGTTGTTATAATATTTATTTATAAATGACTCAACCCCGCTGTTGCTTTAAACGGCGTTGCCATTCCAGCGGGTTGCCAAACAGCATTTTGCTTACCAACAGCGGTTGCCCAAAGGCGGTTTGCCCCAAGGCGGGTGCCCAAGGCGGTTGCCAATGGCGGATTGACAAAGGAGGGTTGACCAACGGCGGGTTGACCAACGGCGGGTTGACCAACGGCGGGTTGCCATAATTCTCTTTTATTTTTGTATCCAACAGGTAAACCGCCGTGTCTCGGCGGTTTGGTCGAATATGTTATATATTCGCGGCGGGTTGCTCAATTCGCTTAACGGCGAGTTGGCATTCTGCCAAGCGGCGGTTTGGGCTAAATTTCATATTTTGACCCATTGGTGCCCAATCATCTATCAAGGCCCATTCAAATGACCCAGTTGCTTTTCTAAATCCCATCAGGGCTTAGTTAATAAGTAATTGATCCTGTTGGATAACTGATAAGATTTTAATCAAACCAGAATTACAACCGTTTTAATCAATCACGCTGGTACATGAGTTTATCAAAGCTAATGTTCTCTCTAACTTCGTTTCTCTGCAATGTTTGTCTTCTTTGTTAAATGCTCTATTGCAGAATTCGATGGCAGAACAAAATGTTCCCGCTCAACCTCCTACAAGAACTGATGAGCAGATTGTACCACGCTCTCAGTGGTTAACTATCGGGAAAAGCAACCTCCTATTCAATGCACAAAAGATCCAAAAGAATCCCATCTTTCAGATATCTGTGGACATTCTGAAGAATACCAACTTCTTCCAAGCGTTGACTGCATCTGCAAATGTTCCTGCTATCTACCTGCAACAGTTCTGGAAGACAATGTCATATAATGAGAAGACTGGGGTTTATAGCTGTCAACTTGATGAACAATGGTTCGACCTAAGTGCTGATCTTCTTAGAAATGCATTAGCGATCACTCCTGTCAAGCCAACTCACCCATTTGAGTTACCTCCGACTGGTGACACGGTGCTAGATTTTGTTAATGAGCTGGGATATCCTGAACCTATAGAATTTGTCTCCAGTATACGGACGAATTATGTGTATCAACCTTGGAGGGCAATTCTATCCCTGCTCAACCAGTGCCTGACAGGAAAGACGTCTGGCAGTGACAAACCCAGACACCCAGTTCTGCAAATGCTGTGGGGAATCGTCACCCAAACTAATATTGATCATGCAGAGCTCATATGGGAAGAGTTTACTCAAGGGATCCAGACCTACTTCTCTCACAAAGCCAGTCTGAAGAACCCAAAGAAGAAAGCAACTCCTCTCCTCATCCCTTATGGATGATTCTCCAAAGTAATAATCTATTACTTGGCAAGTAATAACAACATCCATCGTCGTCCTGATTCTGCTGTTCATCACACTGGTATGTGTTTAATTACACATACCTTTTACCTTTAAAAACGAGCTAAAATAACCAAAAACGAACTTAAAATGCCAAACCCCGATCCCCGGATTATGAAGCCATTCAACAAATCCCCTTATTATCCCAAATATCTGAAAATGGTTGATGCGTAATACCAAGAAAACTCCTCAAGGGGCAAGCGTACCAAACCAGCAACCAAAGCGTGCTACTCCCAAAAAGACGGACAACCAAACACCAGTCAAACAATCCAAGCCACTCCTCCACCAACAAAGAAACTGCCAAGGCAAGCTTCCACAGAAAGTGAGAAAGGGAAAGCCGACTTTCAAACTTGTTGACGAAGGATGATTAAGAGCGAACAAGAAACTATTCCTCACGAAGTAAGGGTAATTGATCCTGATCTCGAACTAGGCTATGAAGTTGAGTTTGAAACGCACTCAGGAAAAGGGAGAGGAGAAGGTGTGATGCAGACCTGGAAGTGCTATCAGCTTAGCTTAGATCACTGCCCTTCTGCCACAAGGTGGGGGCACCAGTTAGAGATAAACGATCAGGGAAACCAGGTTCAGAAGCACTCCGAAAACTGCAAGAAGTGGTAGGGAAGGGAAAGGCCGTTGTTACTGAAGAACAAGTAGCACATTCCCTGGTCAATCTGTCTAAGAAGAAAAGAAACTAATGAACAGTTTGTATTTGCCAGACATGATCAAACTCCTCCTGATTCGACAACTGGTCCCTCGTCTCACATGAGATGATACTCAGAGAAAGTGGTCCATGAATCGTCTCATCATCTGATTCAGAAAGAATGAAATTGATACAGAATTGGTACTCCTAAAGGTGACAAAAGTTCCAAGGTGAGTAGTCTTCGTCATACGCGTAAACATCAGGAGTTAGCATTCCTGTATCTGGACCTGAGAAAAGTCATCTGGCCAGGCTGGACCACACCCTGAGCCCATGCAAGAAGGACCAGACTGATCAGACTCTGGAAAATTACATGTGTCTTTGCTGTGACCAAACCCTGAGCACATGGATGATGAATTCATTGCAATCGCTCCCAAAGTTCATGAAAACCTGAAGTCATAACAGGCGAACAGTGTCTCTATGATAAAACCAGAAAGTCATTCTGGCTCTATGTCTTCCTGAAAAAATCTCGATGAACACTGTTAACTTTGGGATCAATTTCTTCATGACCAACAACAGAAGATGATCAGGAGAATCTAAACTAGAGAGGGAGTTGATTCTAATATACCTGATTCTAGTCATCCAGAAAGTACGTCAACCCTCCCCTTGATTGCTCCTTCACAAATGTTCACATCTTCAGAAATCCATCACTGCTGGTCACTCTTCACCAATCAACACTGAAGCTCAACAATCACCACAATCTCTTCCTGAAATCACTCCATTCATCGCACCTTCAGCTAAGGTAGCAAATTGGAACAGAGAAGTCTGAAGTAAAGAAGATGATGTATTGGCGTAATATGATCCAAGTTCCTACGGCTGTTGATAATTATTTAGGAACGAACTTGTGATGCTCTCTTAAGGTTTTGAACGACACACTGCCGATTTAATCGAGAATTACTCTGTGTTGCCTGGCAGAGTCTGTCAAGAATCAGAATCTGAAAAGGACTCCGAGGAGAGTATAAAGCCAAAAAGGAACAAGATTAGGAGAAACAAGATTCAACTTACTCCATCAGGTCAAAACTGATAAAGTTGATTTGAAAGAAATTTGATCTAGAAAAAGTTGTCTCTTCAAGTCACATGAATAAGAAGAAGTCTGCCATCAAAAACACTACAACTTACCGTCTATACGCATGATCTCTCATGGAAGCTTTGATTAGCCGGATGAAGACGCAATGGATAAGGGAAGTTGCAGACCAAGTAAAGAACCAGCAAGAGAAAACATGTTAGTGATGATGATGAAGACGAGGATGATGATGAGGCCCTGTCAACTGTGATCAAACCAGGGCAGGTGACAAAGGAAAGGCGATCTGGATTTCTGCGCAGTCTGGTGTCAGCTAATCCTCCTCGAAGATGAGATGACTAAAGTTCACAGAAGCCAAGGGAGTTCTGATGCTTCTGGGTGAAAAGAACACCCATCTTTGACACCTCAACTGTGTGGGCAGATCACTGACACAAGAGATACTGGTGCTGAGCTTTTAATGCACTGATCTGATCACGAATCAGAACACTCTGAACAATCTTCAGAGACTTATCAATAGCTGGATGAAAAGGAATGACTCAGATAATGGAGGACACTGAAAATGCTCCATTCCCAAGGTGTCGACCACTAGTGGGTTTAATCCAATTCCAGAAAGTGAGGACCTGCTACGCTCCTGAACCAGAATGAGACAATTCCCCCTGAATGATTAGACGGAGCCAGAACACAACTGGGCAAATGACATCGCCACAAAATAAAAAGTCATGAGAAAGACAAGCTTTCAAAAGAGAAGCGTATGTATTGGGTCTCATCAAATGGTTCTGTAAAACGAACGGGAAAGAAGAAGCTCTGCAAAGGCTGTGCTTAGAAAGGACTCCTCACGAATTCAACCTTGTTAAAGCCTTTCACAAGAACAGTGTCTTTCTCAATATCAGATGAGGATGAATGCCACAAGTTGCTGACAAATAAGGTCGATTGGAGTAATCCTGAGGGTCATCAAATTCTGAGAAATATATATGAACCACTGCCTTTGGGAGGTCCACCAGGTCAGGTATCCATTCAACCGCAATTCTTTTTCAACAGGGATCTGGACTATCTTCTGACAGGTGACAAAGAAGCGGAGATTGCATTATCCATATCCAAGCTTAAAGCGCTCGTTACCTCGACTTCGGCCTTGAGAAGAAACTAGTTCCAATGTATAGGGTGAGAGTGAACGCGATTATGACATCAGGTGCGGTCTATGGCTAGTATCATCACTGGTGGTTTAGAGGAAGGAATTCTTTATCAAAACAAACAAACAGTGGGTCCTCAGATCGTGAAAGCAGTCAGAGTACACACATGCGAATTCTCGCAGTGTAGTAGTGTCAAAAGTGTTGTTGAAAAATATGTGTTAACTACCTTAGAGAGATCATTCTTCGCCGAGCTGATATACAAGAATACAAGATCCGGGCAAAGGATTTCAAGGAATCTTCATCCAAACGTTTTGAAGATTGTTCCTTTCTCAATATCCAAGAAAAAAACTGAACCAGTGCCCAAGACAGACAAGGACTAGTCTTCCACAACTGCCGTCAACATGTGGATAGAAAACCTGGTGATTAGAGGAATCGTGTGGGGGACTTGCAACTCGGATTGAAAAGCTATCAAACAAAGGTCAACCTATGAACTGTACTACTATTGGGATGCAGCCGACTATTACTTCAAAGAAGACTATACGATCATCCCCAAGCCAAGAGCAGTTGGTCTAACGAGAGACAGAAAATAAACAAAGAAAGCTGATGAGGCTGAATGAGCTTCACAAGTTTAGTGGTGGGTCGTTGACAGAGGTCACTGGAAAAGCTGGACTATCAAGGGTTAAAGACCTTTAATCTGTGAGTACAATAGAAGGGCATGGAGACGCAGGAAGTTGGTCAGAGGATGGACAGAGAGACGCAAGATAGGACTTCTATCACAGCTATCGAGAAAAAGGAATACAGATCAGAAGAATCTATCGAAGGTCATGGAAAGCTTTGTTGGAGAAGAGTAAGAAATATTGACTACAGGCCTGATCAACAGAAGCAACGTGACGATATCGTCAGTAAATCAAAAGGTCAATCTTATTTAAGTACTATGAATAATATACCTTGTACATATGTAGCTAGTTAATCTATTGGATGGGTTAGGTGTGGGAGTAATTATATCCCTCAACGATTGGGGGGAGCAGTTATACGGTTCTTAGCACGGACTTGCGGATTTAAGGGCCACCTTTTCGCCAAAAATTTTATTAACTATTTAAATCAATTGATATCAAGAAATGTCAAGGTTTAAAATTTTTTGATAAAGGGGAGAGATAATGTGATTAAAATATGTGTATAATAGAACTGTGTTATTAGGATCATATACGCCGCTAAACGTGCTAAAACCATGTTCGAATACCGAGAGCACATTTTGGAGGGGGAAGCGTTGTCGAAAATCAAAAAGATCGAGGTACTAAACGCTTGGATAGTTATATCATAAAGTGCCTCAATTGAATCTTTCAATGGTTTTAGTGTAAAAAGGGAACTGTACCAAAAGACTGACCATGCATTTTATTAATTGGAGTAACATAGGTTGTGGTAAGGTTAGGTTACTATTTCCCGATGATCCAATCCAAAAACGGAGGGATCGCACCCAGGGACGCAATCACTAGTCGGTAGAAGTCCTTAGGTATGGACAGGAAAAGGAGTAAAAATGAGAATAAGGTGAAAAGTGCCCGACTGAGATTAGAGCTGAATGAATGAACCCAACAAGGTTCTTAGTCATGTAAGTCTCGGTGAAGCACTGAAGGGGTTGAAGAATTAAAAAGGAATTGTAAAGATAAGGGTGTAAGAAAGACAGCCCTTCTTGAAACTTAGGCGAAACCGGGTAAATTCTATGCTGCAGATCACTAAGATGATTGCGACATTGAAGACTCGTCATCATGGACCATGATACAATGCACCAAACCCTCCCCAGCCACTCAGATCTTTCAAAAGATTTTCTGTTTCAAGATTCTCTGGAGTGATTGTAAAAAACACATTATCTATTGACGTCTTACTCCGAGTTAGTGATATTGAAAAGGTGGCAGTCTGCTCCGCCTCCGATAATTAAAACGCAAACGCACGTATTGAGTCTAGAGCCAAGAGATCGTCGAGTTAATCTCGTTAGGACAGCATATCCAATTATCTTGTCTTCACACACTGTGAAAACTGAAGACCCATCATAAGACGAGTCCTACGCATTACTCCTTGTGATATTGCCAGAACATCCGAGTGAAAAACTATAGTTTTTCATCAATGAAGATTTCACAAGTGCACAAGATGGCGATCCATTACAAGATGATGTAAGATTATGTTTGGGCGATGATCTCAAGAAAGCTTAAGATCACAGTCAAAGACAAGCGTAAGATGAATCAAAAGATCACTATCCCACATGTCCAAGATATTAAATGTCCACGAGCTAAAGACTGAAGTGATTAAGTTTGGTATTTTCAGGGGTGACCTCCCTTAGGGGGAGATTGTTAGATATTAGAAAAAGACTCGGTCACCCCGTGTATTTTACTGTTTATTATAGCTCGTAATTTAATAGTTAATAGTATGATTTTTGGTATTAAGTCGGGTACTAATACCCGGTATATTGTAAGTACTATATATATGCCTCTTCCAACTTTGGAAGAGGCAAGCTAGTCATTTACTCTTTTCATAGAAAATACTTTTTCTCTCTCTAGATATTCTCTCTCAAGTGTTTCTCTCTCTAAGAAACTAGCCAAATCTAAGAATCGACCCCGTGTTATGATATAGGATATACCACACAATGTAAACCCAAAACTAAGCCTAAAAAGCTTAGATCCAATTTTAGCTTAACAAAGAAATAGGGATATCTCCCCTAGTGCACAGGCAAACCTATTAAGCCATAAAATCAGGGGTGACCTCCCTTAGGGGGAGTTTGCTAGATATTAGAAAAAGACTCGGTCACTCCGTGTATTTTACTGTTTATTATAGCTCGTAGTTTAATAGTTAATAGTAAGTTTTTCGGTTTTAAGTCGGGTACAAATACCCGGTATTTTGTAAGTACTATATATAGCCTCTTCCAACTTTGGAAGAGGCAAGCTAGTTCATTATTTCATTTACAAAAGAAACACTTTCTCTCTCTAGACTATTCTCTCTCTAGTGTTTCTCTCTCTAGAAACTAGCCAGATCCAAGAATCGACCCCGTGTTATGATATAGGATATACCACATCCTTGGATGCAACTTTCTTGAGAGAAATGTTGCCTTTTTAGACGTTATCGCGTAGAAAGTGATGACGGATTTCTATATGTTTAGTTCTAGAGTGTTGTACGGGGTTTTACTTAAGTCGATGGCGCATTTATTGTCGCGCATAATCGGAAGGTCGTTGAGGCGTATGTCATAGTCGATGAGAGCTTGTTTCATCCACAGTGCTTGTTGACATGCCTTCTCGGCGGAGACGTATTCGGCTTCGGTCGTGGAGATAGCAAGGGACGTTTATTTCTTAGCAAACTAAGATGTCAAACAGCATCCTATGAACGTACAAATGTCGCTAGGGCTTTTACGATCAACGTAATCGCCCGCGTGGTCAGAGTCGGCATAAACTATAGTTTCTATTCTGGTTCCTTTCGGATACCATAATCCTAAGTGCGTAGTTCCTCTAATATACCTAAATATACACTTAACGGCTTCTAAATGGGTAGTCTTAGGATTTTCTTAGAAACGAGCACATAAGCAAACACTAAATATAATATCGGGCCTACTTGCGGTTAAATAAAATAAACTACCAATCATACCTCGATATTTAGAGCTATCTACGGAGTTGGCTTCATCGTTCTTGGTGAGCTTGATTTCTGTTGACATCGGTGTCTTGGATGGTTTGGAATCTTCTAACCCGAACTTCTTTAACATCTCCTTTATGTACTTGGATTGATTGAAGAATATTCCGTCTTCTATTTGTTTTATTTGAAGACTCAAGAAGAAGTTCAACTCTCCTTCATACTCATCTCAAACTCATCGTGCATGATTTTTGTAAAATCATCACACAAGTTTTGACTCGTAGAACCAAATATAATATCATCAACATATATTTGAACAATGATAAGACGTGACTTTGATTTCTTAGTAAAAAGTGTATTATCGATCATTCCTTTTGAATACTCATGTTTTATCAAAAATGCTTTTGGTTTATCATACCAAGCTTTAGGATCTTGCTTAAGACCATACAACGCCTTTTTAAGTTTGTAATGATAGTTTGGTTTTTGAAAATCAATGAACCCCGAAGGTTGAGCAACATACACCTCTTCGTTTATAAAACCTTTTAGAAAAGCACTTTTTACATCAATTTGATATAATTTAAAATCATTTGCACAAGCAATAGCAAGAATCATTCTAATTGACTCTAATCTAGCTACCAGAGCGTAAGTTTCATCATAATCTATACCTTCTTGTTGATTATATCCGTGTGCTACTAATCTAGTCTTATTTCTAGATACTATACCGTTTTCATCTAATTTATTTCTAAAGACTTATTTTGCTTCTATGACAGATTAACTCATAGGTAATGGGACTAATTCTCAAAGATCATTAGCTACAAATTGATTTAGTTCTTCTTGCATAGCTACAATCCAACTTTCATCTTTTAATGCCTATTTGACATCTTTGGGTTCTATCGTAGATATAAAGCAAAAGAAATTACTATTATTTTGGGCTTGAGACCTTAAGGTTCTTTGATTAAGATTTCCTATGACTTGATCTAGTTGATAATTTTTGGATTCCTAATGTTAATGATTTTGTCAACTTCTAACGACTCATCTTCTTCATTATTATTATTTACTACTTTGGTATTCTTTCTAATGGCTTCTTCTTCACCAACATTATCATCAACCAATGGTGATAATTTGGTAGGAGGAGGACTTTTATCGAATGTCACGTTGATTGATTCTTCAACTTTCATTGTATGTTTATTTAACATTATATAAGCTTTACTATTTTGAGAATATCCTAGAAAAACACATTCGTATAACTTTGGGTCAAACTTGGTTAGATAGTCTTTAGTATTCAAAACGAAGCACTTGCTTCCAAATACTTTAAAATATTCTAAAGAATGTTTCTTACCTCTAAATATTTCATAAGAGGGTTTTCCTAGTATTGGTCGAATTAATATTCTATTTAGTATATAAGTTGACGTATTACCGGCATTACACCAAAACTTTTGTGGAATGGATTGTTCGTTAAGCATAGTCCTAGACATCTCTTATAAGGTCATATTCTTTCTTTCTACTACCCCATTTGATTGTGAAGTACATAGAGCCGAGAAGCTATGAGTAATGCCTTGTGCATCCCAATAAGCTCTGAATTGTACTTCGTTATCAAATTCCCGACCATGATCCGTTCTAATAGCTATTATAGAACTACCTAGTTGGTTTTGAATTTTCTTACTTAATATTTAAAATTTCTCAAAAGCTTTATTTTTAGTTTTTTAAAATCTAGTCCATGTATACCTAGAATAATCATCTACTACTACTGAGGTGTATAAATTACCTCCATAGCTTTTAATTGACGACGGACCAAATAAGTCCGTATGTAATAATTCTAAACATCTTTTAGTAGAGACCATATTTTTAGCTTTATGACTTGCATGAGCTTGCTTCCCAATTTTGCAAGCATCACAAAAATGTTTATCATATTTTAGCTTAGGTAAGTTTCTAACAAATTCTTTAGATGATAAAATTGAATTAAGAGCATAATTGCGTGACCAAGTCTTCTATGCCATAAGGTAGAGTTATCCACTACCGTGGCGAGACATAATTTGTCTTGAGACTTATTTCCTAATTTCATTACGTACAGCCCAATTTTCCTAATTCCATTTCCTATGATTTTACCATCTTTAATTATTTCACTACCTTCTTCCGTGAATAAGACTTAAAATTTATTGTCACAAATTTGACTGACACTAAGTAAGTTAAATACTAAGTTATCTACATGCTCTACATTAGATATAGTAAGAGAGTCATTTAAGATTGTACCTTTCCCAATGATCTTTCCTTTTAAGTTACTTCCAAAGACAACATTACCTCTATTGTATGCTTTGTAGGTAGAGAATAAACTCTAGTAACCGGTCATATATTTGGAGCAACCACTATCTCTGATCCATTCATCCAGTTCCAAGCATTTTCTCAAGCATACCTATTTCATCAAAAACAAATTCAAGCGTTTGGTCCCCAATATCTCATGGGTCCGAAAATGTTAGTGTTGTACATCCCTTGCACTTATTGCAATTGATTGGGATATTGAAATGAGATACAATTTCCCATATGTATAAAGCCTTGGCTTTGTAGGTTGTTCTAATTCATAGATAGAAGTTTTGATGAATTGGTTCTCTAGAGTTTCTTCTAGGTTGAGGTGTGTTGTATCTTAGTTGAGAAGAGATAATTCTTGTTTCTCTAGATGGAGGTGTTTTTGGTCAAGACTTGGTTTTAAACATAACCTATACCTGCATTTAGGTTATGGTTTTTAAAGATGGATTCTTTGACCCATCAATGCTATTAAGTATTTAGTTTCTTCCAAGTAATAACAAAATCCATCTAGAGGAGCAGGGGTGGACTACAAACGTGTTTATGTCCCATTTTTGGTCGTCGTTGTGACTAACTGATCCAGGCAAGAGGTTCAACCGTTCCCTTAGATGGGTTGGATCCGTCCGTCACATTTCCAGCGGACGATCCAACGAAACTCATAATTTTAGTTCCGCTAGTTGAAGCTTTAACTATTATCAAATCCTAGACCGATTTAACAACTAGGAGTGACTTTTGATTATTTACACTTCTCTAAGTAAAATTAGGCGCTTTTAATATCAAATTTAACAAAATTTAACGTGAGTTTCTTTAGTTTTGGCATATTCCAAATTTAAAGTTCATCACAAGACTTAGACGGTAATTTTAATAGTTCTTTGCCTCTCTCAAGTTTCTTAATTTTCTCGTTCAATTCTAAAATTTCTTTTTCTAAAAGATCTCTTTTAGTTTTCAAAATTTGACTCGATTGCTAAAATAGTATCTCTCCCCCAAAAAGCATGTTTTTTTTACCGACGCACAAAGAACATATTTTGTGTATACTCGTTAATGATTTTTAGGCTAATTTCACATAAGCTATCGTATTCTATTTGCATAGTATCATTATCAAGAGAAGATGTGTTATCACTATAGTAAGAAGAGTTAAGAGTTACTTCATTTTACGATTGAGCCATGAGACAAGTTTCATTGTTAGTTTTGTCTTCGGCATCATTTTTTCTATCACTCCAAGAACCTCCAATGAATGCGTTTTGATCTTTGTTGCGAGATGGTTTTGAACAATCACCAATGAGATGATTTAGATCACCGCATCTAAAGCATTTTTGGTCACTCTTCCCTTTCCTCTCATCCCTTTGTCAGAATGACTTCTTTTCTTCTCTTGGTTGCCTAACAAATTTACCCTTTCTTCCAAAGAAATTTTTAAAGTTCCTTACGGCCATAGCATATTCTTCGTCATTGCTTCCGAATGTTGAAGTTTCATCATCTTGTTGTTCAAAAGGAACAACCTCTAAAATTTGGGTAACTTCATTTTTGGTAACCGGTGAAAAATCACCATTCAAGATAATATGCCAAAGATCTAAATCATTTGCTTTCACATAAGTTTCAAATATATTTTTCCAATATATAAAATGATCACTTTCAAAAATTGGTGGTCTTTGCATAGATTGCCCTTCTAGATATTTATATGAATCCATAGATCGATTCAAGCTTTAATGTATAATATACGTTAAAGATCTTGGGTAACCTGGCTCTAATACAAATTGTGGAAACTAGAAGGGGGGTTGAATAGTTTTTACCATTTTAAAATAAAACTTAGATTGTCGACTTATGTGATCTCAAGAGATATACATAAGTGTATATGATAGCGATGCAATAAGTAAATAAGTAATCTACAAAATATGAACAAGTAAAGATAAGAAAGATCAAACCGATGACACAATGATTTATAGTGGTTCGGCTACAAAGCTCCTCTTCGCCCTACTCTACTCCCCAAGTACCCAACTTGAGAGTTATCTTCACTATGTCAACAAGCTCCCTTTAGGCGGAGAAAACTATACACGTCGCTTACACTTTTTCCGGTACTAAGCTAAATACCGAGTTCTACTTTGAGATATAACCAATCTAACACACTATGTATTTTGTGTCCTAAATACTAACCTATCATACACATATGATATACACAACACACAATACAAGATATACAAGATGAATGAATATCACAAACGTAATGACATAACTAAACTATTAACACTTGAAGTTTGACGTCTTCGTAAGTGTTCTTCACTTAAGAGTGGAATGAGTTGATCACTTGTAATGGATTATGTAACAAGTATAATGATCAAATAATATAAGAGATAAAAGATGTATGTGAAAAATATTTGTCAATAGCTGTTTAAAATGAAAGCTTAAGATTGCTATTTATAGGCAAGCCTTTGAAATTCAAATTTGTCCCAGACAGCTTGTCCGTACGACTTACGGATCCACCATAAGTTGGATCTGTCCCGTGTATTAGGTGGATCTGTGGGTGGAGCTGGGACAACATTTGTCATTTTGTGATTAACCCCAAATCTATACAAAATATTGTTTTGTA
>BQNB010125871.1:3712-19695 GCA_026074375.1 Tanacetum coccineum
AGTGTACGCTAACCCATATATGTGCTAAACTCTTTTTATTAATCGATGCACATATAAAGGGGGAGCAAATTGTTACGTGATTGGCTGAAATGTGGAAGTACCAAAGACCGACCATTTAAATTACTGTATTGGAGTTATAAGGTGGTTAAGTTTAGGTATCCATTCCTATGATCCAGCCAGAACCAGAGGGATCTACCCAGGGATATTCCACTAGTTAGTGTAGAAGTCCTTAGGTATGATATAAAATTGGAGTAAATGTGAGAATAAGGGAAAAGTGCCGACTGAGATGGAGCTAGTACTGGAATAAACCCAACAAGGTACTAGTTATGAAGTCTCGGTAAGCGTTGAAGGGGTTAAAGAATTAAAAAGAAAAGTTAAATAAAGGGTGAAAAGAAAGAAGCCCTCCTTACACTTAGGCAGAAACCAGGTCAATACATCTGCTGTCAAGAATCACAAAGATGATTGCTGACATTGAAGACTGACATCATGGACCCATTGATGCAATGTACAACCCTCCATAGCTACTCAGAATCTGTCAAAAGATTTCTGTTTCATTTCTCACAGAGATTACATGCATTTCTATCAACTTTCTCACTTCGATCTAGTTGGTATTGAAAAGGTAGCAGTCAGCTCCAGCCTCCAATCACTAAAACCAAAAGTGCACTATTGAGTCTAGAGCCAAGGGATTATCCATAAATCTAACTAGAACACTATTCGAATGTATTTGTTGCTCACACATTGTGAAAACAAGTAACGATTTAAGAGTCCTACGCATTATCATTGTGATTTTGCTAGAACATCCGAGTGATACTTAAGTATTCACAGTGAAGATGGAAATCCCGCTTGAGCCAACATCAAACAATCTCTTGGTAGGTAACTTGTGAGATCCTACACAGATCGAACTTGTGATACTGGATATCAATTTGGTCCGGCTTATGAATTGATCAATGAATTTTAAAAAAGATAAAACCGTTGGTGTGTCATAAAAACCGTTTGCATTTTGACACACCGACTAATTTTCTAAATCGATTTTAAATCTTAATTTTTTATTTCAATCGGTGAGATAGTAACTCGCTGGTTCACTCTTATCGTGCTATCTGCTTTGAGACGTTCCGATAATGAGAACATGCTGAGTACGATGAACCTAATACATGTGTGTTAGAAAGATTGAATACTTCAGCTGGAAATCCTGTCAAGGAGATTCTTCTTAAATTGAATCAAACCTGATCACAGGTCGATCCTTACGAATTCGAAGGTTACTCCAACTAAACACGGGCGAATGACAAAGCCATATTTGTCCCTCAGATTTATTGCTAACTGTTTTATTTTATGAATATATAAAGATGGATGTGGAGATACCTGGTTCCAGCAGATTCAAAAGATTCATAGCCACATGTTCATACTCGACCGACATTTTTTTAAAAGACATCATGAAATCTCAACTACATGTTTCAAGACTTCCGCTACTCTGATACCGCATGTCCTTCTTGAAGCGACAAAGTGTTAAAGTTATAGAACTTCAAGAAAGATGCATCATTAATATCTTTCAAGTTATCATATCAAGAAAAGTATGAGCATGTCGGTCCATAGTCACAAGATTACAAGATGGCAAAATTACAAGATGATGCAAAGAGATTATGCTTGGTTGATGATCTCAAGAAGTTCAAGATCCCATTCATATCAAGTCAAAGATACAAGTCAAAGCCTAAAGTCAAATATCACTACAACATATCACAAGTTAATAATTGAAGTTAAAGACTACAAGCTCAAGACTAAATTCAAAGCATAGTATGCTAGGTTTAAGTTTTAATAAATTGGAGTGACCTCCCTTCGGGGGAGATTGTTAGGAATACGAAAAGTATCGATCACTTCCAACATAGTTAGTCGTTGCTCGTAGATTAATCATATGTAATGTTAGTAAGCTAACCAGGCCAAAGGCACATGGAAAGCCCATGACTAATCACATGGCCGGTCATAGCTAGAAGTATTTATACCCTCTCCACACATGAAGAGGGTGTTGGTTGTTCATTTTTCCCACATAGTTAATATAATATTCTTTCTTTGTTTTCTCTCTCTAAGTGTTCATCCAACCACCTCTTTCTCTCTCTAAAACCCCTAATCAAATCATCATCTATACGTGTTAAGATATTCTACACTAGTCATGGTGATGAACAAGTGAAGTGTATGAGAGAAAGTTGCAAGAAATGTGAAGAAATTTGTGGTTGAGGGTGATGATTATATGGTGGAAGTGGTGAAGTCTTTTGTATAATGGTTCTTGGATTATATGGAAGGCATGATATATCCTAAGGTTTAAAATCTCACATAGGATCATATAGCATGATTATAAGATAAAGTAGAAAAGGTTAAAATTAAGAAAATTCAAATTTTGGCGCATGGCCAAGTGACTCACGGATCTACCAAAACAATGAACGGATCTCCCATAGGTAGATCCGTGGATCCGTGGTACACAGAAGTATGACCAGAACCTATTTTTGCAGCCAAAACCCAAACCAAATAGCATGCAAACATCATATTTCATAATCTAAAAGCATTACCTAGCTAAATTATCCATGAAACATAAAACGAAACAACCAAGTAGCATAGTTTAACATCAAATCCAAACATGCAAATCTAAATAACCAAGTTAATAATTCAAACATAAGAAATTTAACCAAACAAATTGTCCATGGATGAAATCCTATTCAACGACATCCCTTCTTTAATTATCTTGCAAAGTTATGCATAGCCCGTGCTAGGTTCTTGAACATCCCTCTTGTTTTAGTTTAGTATTTTGACATGTTATCATGAATGAGGAGAGCCCTATGGTAAGACCTAGGGAAAAGCTTAGTGCTAGGTAAGACTCTATTATCCGATGGGGCTGATTCAGATGAGGAAAAGGATGGTAACTGGGCACGCTTGGATTTTCCTACATTCCTAGTTCTCTTGGGAGGTGTATTTTTGGGTTGTTTTGCCTAAAGGGATGACATTTTCCTAGGGAGGAGAATGTAACAACCATCAAAAGGGTGATTCTCAATGCTTGCCTTAAGATTCTTAAAGAGATAAGTTAAAATCATGTTGTATGGCAGAACCTTATCTAATCGATCTCTAAAATAATACATTTGAATAATGATCAAGTAGGCAAGGTTAAATGGTCTCCCTGTATCTAGACAATACAACATCAAAGTAATTGATGCTTGAACTTGTTCTTTATTTCCTATGGCCGAATAAACATTTTCCCTAATGACAAGCTCATAAGGTTTCAAGTGTTCAAGGAGTTCATTTGTTTCGATTTGGTTTGGTAGTTTTTAGATTGTTCCCTTTTTGGTGTGTTTCTCAAAAATGGTTCTTCGATGAATCAAATTTCGGATGCTTTCAAGAGAAGGTAGAGTTCAGTTGTAAGGAGGAATTTGCTCTAAGGTCTTTTCAAGTTGATCAAGAGACCAAGCATTAGAGTAAAGACACATGCCTTGATTTGGTAGAGAGGTTAGCTCGGCAAATTGGTCAAGAGAGATGTTAAATGGTTGTCCATTGATGTCAAATTAAATGAAGAAATGATTATCATTGAGGTTTTTATCAAGGCGAATGGTTTTGTAGAATTCTATGATAAATCTAGGGCATATTTGCTAATCTAAAGAGAGTAGAAAATCAAAACCTATATTGGTGAATTTGGCTAAGGATTTGTCATTTAGGTCTTGATAGAAAGTAGGGTCAATAGTTCTCCCCTCGTAAACATACCTACTTTCAAGGGCTCTATAGATTGTCTTAAGTTCTTCAAACATGTAGGGATCATTATAGCTTTTTGGAGCGTAAGCAAGTATTTTCTGATAATCTTGTTGGTATTCGCTTGGCATTTTGGTACCTATGTATATTTTATAGTGATTAAATAAGAAAATGTCATAAAGAGAATATTATGCGAGTGCTAAAACTGTCTATATGAAAATAATGTGGAGGTGCGGTTTGCTTGACTTAAAGAAAAGAAAAATAATAATACTAGTATTAAGCAAACATTAAGCATTCATAAGTTTAATATTGCTCTAATGGAATGGAATGAAAATGTACATATAACAACCCGCAATTTTCATAAATGTAAATATCCATCTATTAAGATAGATGATGTACAATCTATCAGTTATATATGAACTCACCTTTTTTAGGGAAATTTTTCGCTTTATTACATTACATTACTTTGCCAATATCTCAATATGCAATATAACCTGCATAACTCAAGTTAACAGACTCAGACAACCTACGTATGGCAATCCTATCTTCATATATGTCAAGCAAACATCATAACATATCAATTCAATATCATAATATCATTATTACAAGGTACATTATTTCTAAAAGGTACCATTTGCAACATCATATCAAAACGGGCTTTAAACCATTATCGGAAGCCCTAAACCCTAATCTCATGGAAGGGTTAACCCCTAAAGTGAATGCACAAGCTACGAAAAGCAAAGTACACGTAATATAAACATCTCTTGACTATATAATCTCTTTAAATCAAAGCTCAAATCTCTAAAATACTCAATATACAAGTCATTAAGCATGATCTCTAAAATAGTCGTTTTACCTCCGTTTTCATTCTAATTTCTTCACCACTACTTAAGCAAGCTAATATACTCATTTTAAAATGTATAAACCCTAAATATTCTATTCATAGACTTTCATACATCTTTTTATACTCAAAACCCTAAACCCTAAAACCGAGCTAGTTTCTAAAACATGACCTGTTTCTTGGCTTTTATCCATTGTAAACCCAAACCAACACTCAAATAAGTTGTAAGAACTTATTTTATAATCATATCAATCCTATTCAATCATTATTTCATCATTACTTCATCATTTTACTTCACTTGTACGTAAAACATATCCTAGAAACCCTAAATGTACCTAATTGGTTCATTTAACCTGTTTACTCGTTTTAAACCATTCTAATCCCAAATAACCAACCAAGGGCCATTATAAACTCATAAAGTAAGTTTAAAAATCATTATCTATCATTAACTTAGCAATGTGCAAGAAATCAAAGCCTAGAAAACCTTAACGAATCCAGAAAAACCTAATTATGCCCTAATTATCATTTTGACCCGTTTTCTCAATTTCAACCCATTTTAACTTAAACCAACGACCAAAATTCATTGATAACCCTTAATATAAGCCTTAGGATCTGTAATCTATCATCCCTAATCAAATATATACAAATTACAAGCTAGAAAACTCAACCCGAACCCTAAATGAGCCCTAGTGAACCCGAAACCAAAACCCTTGCAAAATAACCCATTTTAACTATTTTTCTTGCAACCAAGCACCTCAATGACAAGCACCTTACCTCCCTAGCTGCTTACAAGCACCTCTCTTCAAAATATCTTTCATTTATATTGTTTAAAAATCACAAGAACTTCTTGTTCCTTCTAGTGCTTAGCCGCGGCAAAGAAAGAGGGCAACACCTCACCAAAGCTACTCCTTAGCTTATACAACTCATATAATAGCTTCTCCACATCCCTAACTAGACCCTCTATGTGTCAAAACCAGATCATAAGCTTTGCTTACTCCTTGCTACTTCAAATGGGTATAAATAGGAGCATAATGTCTTCATTTTTCTTCATCCCCCACTTCCTCCTCTATAACCCTTCATAGAAGCAATACTTTGCTCTAATAGATCCTAAGTGATCTTAAGAAGTCTCAAGTACAGAAAGGAAGCAAAAGAAACCAAGAAACAAAGCCCGAGAGTCGTTACTCTAGCCGTACGAAGCCGAAAGTCCCGATTCTGACCCGTTTCCAAGCTATAAGCTCAAACCAGGTTCTCTAAGCTTATATTCTGCTCATGTAACGTCATAATGTTCATATGTTCTTGCTAAAATCATAATATAAAGCTTTGAACTCAAAAACCTAAGTGTTATGCCTTTTTGATCCAAAACCGTACACCCGAAACCCTAATTTCATGTTTTTACTTAAACTATGAGTTAAACTTGTAAACTTTTGTTATAACCTATCCTAATAAGCTATTATAATGTTAAAATAAGTACTTTGATAAGTCATAAGAGAATTTGACCTTAAAACCCGCGCGTTTTCATTTTGAAACCCTAATTTGACCCGTTTTACCTTTTAACTTAACGAATCGTTAAATTAAACTTATGTTGTGTTAAATCTTCATATTTTAGTTTATTATAACTTATAAATGACTATTGAAATGTTAAATTAAGCTTTCATGGCAATTTGGACATGTTTTGTAATTATAATCCATGCAAGGGGTATATATCGTAAATTTCAGAAACTTATAACAAAAAGGACTAAAAATGTCATTTTATTAAAGTTATAACTATAGGGGTCTATTATGTCACTTTTTAAAGTACAAGGTTTACTTGGTATATCAATAAAAGTTGAGGGACCAAAGTCGTAAAAATGCAAACCCCAAGGGTCTACTTGCAGTTTTCCAAACCCCAGGGTCTAAAATGTAACATTTTGAAAAAGTGTAAAATCATATTCAAAACATTACCAGACATAACTTTAATTAACGCTCCTCGTGCTTAACATTTCCAGATATTGAATAAAATGCTTAAAACTGCTTATGTTCTAATCCTTATATCATTCATCATCGATGTGCTTTTAAAAATCATGTCCCGGATCCATATCATACCACAATACTAGGGAGCTTCATATTAAGAAGTTTCATCTTGGTATTACGTTCTGTCTGAGTTGTTGGGTTTACGATTTAAAGTGCCCTAGCTCCACAAACGTTTACTAAATGACTTCTAAACTATGATGGCCCGAACGGTGTTATGATAATTTTTATATCAAAACCAACATCGATATCCAAAAACTTATATATACAATCAAACTAAGACTTGCCATATATTAACCCAGGTTGTCTGTGATTGCCGTGTTGAAGCCGTTACTTTCATTCCCTATACATTAGCTATCAATTTCCCTATAACTGTTCAGGTGAGTTCATAGCCTCGCATTTCAATCTTTTTATAAACCCGCGAGGGGGATACATGCTATAAACATGAATGAAATTATTTCTACATGCTATTTCAATTTACTATTGCCTAAGTAACTGCTTTGCCTTTAAGTCCCCATAATCATGAACCGTTAATTACTCTCTGTAGTAAGCGCGAATGATGTGAATAGATCTATTTGGGCTGGACTCCCCGTTGGTGTACCCAGTTACGTGTAACCAATTGCACATCATTAGAAATCACGCGGGTATTTTGGCAAAGGTGCCCGCAGGGGCAATATTATCATTATAACCTAAGGCATCGGATTCATGAGCTAATGGCAATAATAAATTATGTTTTCAATACTGGGTGTATATCAACGTAACCCAAATATCGCATTTGCATTCAAATTATATTACTTAAACCTATGGATTTCACTCAACCTTTGTGTTGACTTTTTAGCATGTTTTATCTCAGGTAACTAATGGCACGGAGTGACGAGGACACGAAGATGGAAAAACCGTTATCATTCAAATGTTGTATTTTAGATTCTGGAAACCTCTCTTTTGTAAAAACTCTGAAGAAATAATGAATGATAACTTATTTTCATAAACGACTCTTTTTGATTCGTTTTCTATGATTATGACTGTTGTACCTTGAAGTAATACCCCAGATTAGCTTCCGCTGCTATATGTAAAAATGGGGGTGTTACAGATTTGGTATCAAGAGCCTACGTTATAGAGAACAAGGTTAAAACCTTAACTATAACTACTTTTCTTTTTCCATCCAAGAAAGTCCTCCGTGCCGCTATATCTCCCGGAATGGTATGTAAAGTTACATAACTATTATATTACTAAAGTATGATCCATTCCCATTTGGATCAGGGTAGGCCCAACATATCATAACCTAAATCCATACAACTCAGATATATTTGAGTAATGACTTTACCCTTAATTATTGTCAATTGTTAACACTAATACATTTAAACCTCATCGTTCCCATCATATCTTATTTTTCTTCTAATGGAATGCATTCAACACCACTCATCCATATAGTTTGTTTCCATCTATCAAAGTACTTATAAGAGAAGCACACAATCATCTTTCAATCAACCCATAAGTACAAGTCTACCCTTACACATCATATCATAGTTTGAGCCTCAAACACTCTTCATCTTTTGATAATCGAGCACTTAGAAATCACAAAACCATGAAGAAGAATCAAGATATTCAGCTAGAGGATCCTTTGGAGGGTCTAAGGTAGGTGTCGACTTGTTTGAGTGATTGTTTTTGTGTCATTCAAAACAAAAGATTGAATTTAACAGATTTGTTAAGTTATTTTCTTTCTTTTTCTGTAAATCAGACTATGACGTGGTTTATACCTCAACATTGATCGATGATGATTGTTTCATTTGGTGTATGGATCTTTTGAGGTCTCAGATTATTTGCACAACACGAAACAAATCTGAGGATCATTAGAATTTTTCGAGTCTTGTGATGTTGCTTTTGAGGAGATGGAGTTGTAAAATAATTTGTGAGAAGGGTTTAGGTTAGTTGAGTCAGAATTTATTGATTTGAGGCTTTGTGGACGATGGGTTGTATTATAGATGGATTTGATGGAATTGGTTAGATGGTTTTGATGGGTTCGAGTCTGTTTTTTCTTTTTGTTCGATGTCCTTAGACTCATAGGTGACTCAGTGAGCTTAAAACACGGTCAAATCGGTTAAATACCGAGTTGACACGGTTTGGTATGGGTGTTAACTCGCCTTAGCCTATGAGGGTTGTTAACTCGCCTTTGCCTGGGATTGTTGTTAAATCGCCTCTGCCTGGGTGTTGTTAACTCGCCTCTGCCAGGGTGTTGTTAACTCGCCTCTGCCAGGGGTGTTGTTAACTCGCCTCTTGTTAATTCGCCTTGGTTGTTAACTCGCCTTGTACGTTTTCTTGTCTTTTTGCAAAAACACAAAAAAACTGTCATAGACAGCTAAAAACTTTGATTTGTATCTCTGTTCAATTCTAAATAAGCCTAGAAATGATAAGCTTTGAAAATAAGTAGTTTGGACACACAAAAAGCCACGAAAATAAGCACTTGAGATGGTTACGAAATAAGCTTAAACAGAACAACCCAATAAGCTTATAAAAAGTTCAAAGTAAGCTGTTAAAATGAAGAAACAGATCTGATTTTTGGATAAGTTTAGGAAAACAACAAGACCCTAAAAAAACTCATCAAAAAATAGAAAGATCTGAAATAAGCTGTTATAATTTGTGATAAGTTTTGACACAGTTATCACAAAAAAACAACAAAAAGACAAACCGTGGCTTTTCCAGCAGATAAGACCATGAGAATAAGCAAAACTAAGCTATAAATAAGCTGATACAACATGAACAACACAACTGTAAAACACGAACAACACAACACGAATACAAAATACCCCCGGTTAGCTCTTGATACCACTTGTTACAGGAATCAAAACACCTTATTCGGGGGGTCTTGGTTGATCAAAATAACAAGGATAAGACATGGTTGTTTTAGTGAGAGAAAGTAAAGAGATGGTAGATGAAAAGATGTAATATTAGCTTAAGAATGAGAAAGAGTTACAAATGATTTCACCAACACCCCTCATGGAGAGCCATGAGGGGTATTTATACTAAAAGAAAAAGCAAACTATTCCTAGTTTACATAAATGACCCTGCGTGACACGTAGTGTCCAAGACTAGTCTAATTCACTTGTAAGACACTAGATTCACTAAAAGTGAGGCTAACAGCTTGCCTCCTTGGAACATGTTTTGACGGCATTGATTGAAGTGGAGGGGTAAGATGAGCATCGGGGGTCAATTGTTTGGTAAGAATGAGCATACAAAACTGAAGTTGTGGTGTTAAAGTTTAGTTTTGGGTTCTTAACCGTGTCGCTAGGTAGTGCTCCTGCTATTCAATTGGTTATGGCCTTCAATACTGTGTTGATTTTGTTGGTCATCTCACTATGCTGTTGTTTGAAATTGGCTTCAAACTTGGATAGTCTAGCGTCTTGAGATGCCATGAAGTTGGATACCAATCCTTCTAGATTTGATTGATTGTTAAAGCTTTGAGGATTGTTGTTGAAGGGACGGGTTCAAGATCGACAACAGTTGGGTTGGAACCAGTTAGGGGGTTTGAAAATTTTTTTAGGCAAATTTTGGGACTTGTGGGGTTGTTCCACCTAAGGTTTGGTGTGACTTTTCCCATGATGGATCTTGTAGGATTCACCTCAAAATTGTTTTTGATCGGGGTTTTAAAAGTGTACCACTTACCTCCCGCTTCGTTGGTACGTGAGGACGCATATTCAACAAAGGCTTGTTTGGGATTTTCCATGTAGTACTAAGTGTCGTGGGGACCACTGCAGATCTCACATGAGGTAGTGATTTTGTTCACTTAAGTAGGTTGCATTGGAGCAAGATATGCTTCCATAAAGCATTGGACTTGATTCTCAAGCTCGATAAAGTGGCGGTCAGATGTACTCAGGACATCTTGAGGCAAAGAGATTGCCTTGACCAGCTTAGCGAAATCCCTTGGGCGTTCCAACTTTCCTGTCATAAAAAGGCGAGTACTCTAATAATGCCCTGGATACTTTGGCGTTTTTGTCACGGAAGCTTACCATCGGCGATTGGTCGAAGGCTTCGTCTTGTGACGGGAGTGACATGGTCATAAAAGACTTAGACTTGGAGCGAATGATCAATGCCGTGATGAGGGAATTTTTGGAGTAATTCCTTGAAATGAGTCCATGCTTCTGAGAGAGATTCTCCTTGATGTTGTTAGAACATCAATGATTCATAGCGACAGTTTTGCAGTCTCTTCCTGGTGGGGTGGAAAGAATTGAGCAAGGAAATGAGTAGTAAGATCCTCCCATTTAGCGATGGATCCTGCTAGAAGACGTTCAAGCTAGTTGCTAGCTTGATCGCGAAGGGAAAATTGAAATAAACGCATGCGCGTTCTTTCCCAGTTTTCACCGTCAAGGTTAAGTAAGTCCTCTAGTTTTAAGAAATCCTTGAGGTGTTGGTTTGGATCATCAGACCGAAGTCCGTGGAATGAGCATCCGTTTTGTACCAACCGGATGGTGTCGGATCAAAGAGGTACCACGTTGTTCCCTATGGGGAGGTCAATGGTATTCCTGTAGCCCTCGTGGCTAGGTTTGGAGTAATCTCTAAGAGTACGGATAGGATTCGTGTCTCCTATGGTGGTTGACAAGAATGGATTACGAAACAAATAACATAAAGAAAAGATAGACTACAAGAAAGCTAATATAAAGAAAATAAAATCTCACTTAAAAGGATTCAAGCGAGCAGAACTAAGTTAAACTATGATCAAAACCTAACTATTCCCCACGCAGCGGTACCAAAAACTTGATGTGCGGAGGTCGTAAGGAACTTCAGCACGAAGTTTTACACTCCCTAGGCAGTGTACCTAATCATTGCAGTGTAGTATAGGAAAGACTCGGGGGTTGTTGTCGTTCTCTAAGGGAATAGGTTGGGAAAGCTTGATCACGGTCTAACAGAATTCTAGGGGTTGAGAGAATATTCTTTTTGTATTTTTATATTTATAAGAATGTAAATCTATGGTTTGAGAGGTTGGTTTGATTAACTAATAACTAAACTAATTAGTATCTAAACTACTGGTGATAACTTTATGATAAACGGATGTATTTACCTAATCATTCACTAATCCTTCGGAATTGGTCTCTTATATTTGTTTTCATTGTCACACATTGTGATGACTATGTGTAAGTAATTTTCCTAGGTCATGAATGGATTACACGAAACACGTCAGTCTATATAATTTCCGTTGGGCGAATACAAAACAAGTAAGCGGTAGTATCAAAGATATTATACAGGCACATAAGTGTATTTTCAAATAAATGCTGAAATTAATTAAGGAGGGAATAAAACCATAATTGGGTAAGGTTAAGTATGCAAGTCTGTTCGATGGTATCCTCTTGGCACTACTCTGCGTTTCCCTAGAAATGTCAACAACGATAAAGACCAAAAGCTGGTTTTCTAAAGTCTATACGTGAACCATTCATCAACAAGAAGCAACACTAAAAAGATCTAATCCTAAGTATCATGCAATCATTCGATAAATACAAAGGTGGGTTCAGCCTAGATATTAAAGATAAGCAAGAATATTAAATCTAATCAAAAAACTCATAAACATATGAAATGATTAAAGATAAATAACCTTACTTAATTAAAAACATGGATTCAGGTAATAATAGGGTTTTGAGGCCCTATAAAATGACTCCTATAAAGACTTCGCTAAAATGACTAGGGTATCGTTCTCCCTAGGTTTTATTAAAAGTTACACACTTAAACACTTAAAAACGGTTTTCATTTTATAGTTGATATCGACGCGATCGCGTCGCTTAGAAACCTGTCGCCGTTCGCACGTAGATGATTCTAGATCCTCATTAAGTCAAGGCGGACCACTCAGCCAGTCTGCGCGAAATTCTAGACACCGTTACTGTGATTACATTCACAGACACGGCGTCGCCTTTATGCCTGTTGACGCCAGTCTCTCCAGAAACTTGTATGCATAAATTTCAAGACGAATTTGTGTAGGATTCGTAAATCTTGTCCGTTTTCTTATCCCAAATGGCGCCAAGGTTCCACGTGTTTTTACCTCCAAAAGCCATCAGAAAGTGCTAAAAACCCTAAAAACAAACGATTAAGCAACGTCAATCTGGGAATATTTTCATGCTCTCTATAGGGTTAAAGACCCCGAAATAGTGTATAATGAACACCTCATACCATACACAACACAAAAATTCCATTCATACTTGTGGAGGATTTGGCTAAGAAGATCAACAGTTCTATCGTGGTGTTACATGGACGATTCTCTACTCTTAAAATCAAGATAAGTCTTTCTTTATAAGTTTATTGAATCATTGTTCTTATTATATATACACATGATTTGGGATTAAATACAACATTGCAATCCCTCAAACACCAAAGACTGAATTCACCATTTAACTACATTTCCTCTATTGATGTTAAGACTAAATACAACTCACCTGACATAAGGATTAAGGGCTCAAAAGTCAAAACTCATAAAGGCCTAAAGACAGTTAAGTGTAATAGGCACAAGCAAAACAACCAATCAGAAATACACCAAACACCTTACAAAACAGCCTAGGAGACATTAAACACCCCAAACAACAACCATCCTAGGAACAATCTTTAAGGACATATGGTTACTGGTTAGACTGTGATACCCATAAGGCTAATAATTTCCTAGAACAATTTATAGAAGCTTTAAAGACATGTAAGTCACCTCACATAGATCGACTAAGGGCTCAAAACACATAAATATATTAAATTTAGATGGGTCCGATCTGATTCCCACATGATTTCTACCGACTAAACAACTCCTTATAAAAATCAATAAGGCAAGTCAAACAATAACTTATAAAGCGACTAATAAAAGACGTTTGATGAACATGAGGTAAATAAGTTTGAAGAGATACATAGTTTAGGCAGTACGTCATTTGATAAGCAAGAGGAAGAAACTTGTGCATGACATTCTATCTCACTTTTTCTTACGATTCATTTCCATGATAATTACTCATTGACAGAATGATGGTATCTCGGTTCACTAGGAATTACGCACTAAGGACATATGATCTTTTAAGGGTGCGTTTGGTTTGTAAGTAGGATTGGATTTGGATTTGGATTTGGATTTGGATAGGAATTTGAAAGTAAATAAAGAGAGAGGAAATTAATTATTATTTTATATATATATATATATATATATATATATATATATATATATATATATATATAGTAATTAAAATAAAAAATATTTTTTTAAATAAGAAATATAGATAAAACAGATAGTAGATTCCATCTTGTGCACAAGATTTTTTAAAAATAGAAAAAAACATATTTATGCTATTATGCGGTCAACACCCCAACAAGATGGGTAGAGTTGAAATCTTAGGGAATGAAAGACAGGGCGATGAGCCTAACGTTTAGATACCAAACAATGGATTCTTGTACGATATTAAGCCTACTAACCTTTGTAGGTACACTACGTATGAACATTCGTGAGATCGAATGCATGATTAAACATTTTTACGTTGTATTAACAATGAAGTTAACCAACATTGGTATAGAAATATAAAATCACACAACAATCTATGAAATGAAATAAAGAAATCTAGAGAGAGAAAGATGGTTGGACACTTCTAGTGAGAGAAAGAAACATATAATGCATAAACTTATAAAATGAACCAACACCCTCTCCATGGAAGGAGAGGGCTTATATAGTCTTACAAAGGGCCGGTTATAGGCTTAGTATCCCATGGATTTGGCCCAATTAGCTTACATTTAACCATACGCTTAACTACGAGCTACGAAAAACATGTTAGGAGTGACCGAGTCTTTTTTGTATTTCTAACAATCTCCCCCTAAGGGATGTCACTCCATTTTGCAAAAACATAAGCTTAGACTACTATGTAGGTCTTTCGTCTTGCTCGCAGTCTTGAATCTTTGTCTTTATCTTGTGATATGTGTAGTGATCTTTTAACTTTAGGCTTGAGCTTGTTCCTTTAGCTTGACTTTTATGTGATCTTGAGCTTCTTGAGATCATCAACCATACATCATCTCTTTTCATCATCTTGTAATCTTTTTCTGTTTTGTGATCTTGTAACTTTCGGACCAACATGCTCATACCTTTTTTTATCTTGAAAGTTTTTATAATCATCTTTCTTGAAATTCTTTAACTTTAACACTTCGCGACTTCAAGGAAGACGTGTAGTATCAAAGTAGCAGAAGTCTTTTGAAACATGTACTTGAGCTTTCATAATGTCTTAACATATGTCGAATGGGTATGAGCATGTGGCTATGAATTCGACTCGTCATAGGTTAACTGGTGCCGCAGTCGAGAAACCTACATGAATGGATTAGTGATAAGCAACATATATGGATAAAAGTGTCTTTGTCACTTCATCGAATACGGTTGTAATAACCATGATTCCCCGTTAATCAGTATGAATACTGCCTGTAATCAGGTAGAATTCAAAAGAATCTCCTTGATGGGATTTCACAGCTGCACTAGCCGTTCTCATTATTGGAGCATCTCAAAGTAGACAACACGGTAAGAGTGAATTGGTAAGTTACTATCTTCCCGATTGAGTCTTCAATTTGTGTTTAGCTTTCCTATGTCCAGATACCCTTGTGAGGCTTCCCATGGATATAGAATCAAACTCTTAGAACAATAAAGTTCTTAGAGATCTAAGAAAATCGGTTTGAAAATCAATCGATGTGTCAATAATAAAGTGTTTTGTGACACATCAAGAGTTTTGCTAATTCGAAAATCTATCAACCGTCAATTTATAAGCTGGACAAAATCGATATGGAGTGTCACAAGTTTGATCCATGTAGGATCTCACAAGTCACCTACCACAGAGCTTGTTTGATGTTGGCTCTAGAAGGATTTCTATGGTCATTGTGAATACTTAAGTATCACTCTGATGTTCTGGCAATATCACAAGGACAATGTGTAGAGCTTTTAAGATAATACTTGTTTTCATAGTGTATGAATAACAAATTATATTGGAGTAGTGTCCTAATGAGATGTTTTATGATCTCTTATTGGATCTAGACATGATAACACATTTTGGTTTTAGTAATCGGAGGCTGGAACAGACTGCCACCTTTTCAATACCAACTAACTCGGAGTGAGAAAGTCGATAGAAATGTGTTTAATCTCCATGAGAAATGAAACAAGAGTCTTTTGAGATAACTTGAGTGGGTGGGGAGGGTTGTGCACTGCATCACTAGGTCTATGATGACTATCTTTAACACCAGACAACAACTTAGTGTTTTTGATAGCATATGTATTGACATTGTGTCTGCCTAAGTATATGGAGGGCTTCTTTCTTTACACCCTTTATCCTTACATTAGATTAATTCTCCAACCCCTTCAATGCTTACCAAGACTTTGTCACTAGCACCTTGTTGGGTTTATTTCACTACTAGCTCTGTCTTAGTCTGCATTATTCCCATTTCTCAT
>BQNB010125872.1:0-19695 GCA_026074375.1 Tanacetum coccineum
TTCCATCATCTTTCTCTCTAACATCCCAACCCACATCTCACTCTTGTTCTTGGTTGATCTTAAGATTACTAGTATTCTACAAGAAATACGAAATATAAATGATAAGGATGATACTTGCTTGGACGTGGTGGTTGGTTGTTATGACTTTTTAGATTTCGTCAATTTTTTATTATATCCGTTATATTGTTTTTGAAAGGTGCTCAACTCCAATATAAAAAGAAAATAATAACAATTGAATACATGAAATGGATTGGTTTTAAGATAAGAATTTAGATGAATCATTATTAGCCTTAAAATATGTTGACTAATACGGAATTACATTAGTTTATTATAGCCATGTCGAATAAAGACTAGTAACGTCAAGTTAGTATAGTTAGAAGACACAAGGGCTATAAATACCCCCTCCATACTTCCATGGAGGGGTGAGGATTCATAATTTTGTATCTCATAAGGTGTGTGTGTGTTTTTCTCCTCCCATCACACACACATCTTTCCTTTTTATCTCATTATCAATAATATGGCTTTCTTTCTATTTAATCCTCCCCGACCTCCGATCATTGTTTTTAGGCTTGAATCTTTATAGGTAACAAGTGGCATCAGAGCCAAGGAGGAATTCGTGTTTGTGGTTTGCTTATTTTTGGTGTGTTCGTGGCGTATTTGGTTCGAACGACTCAAACCGCACATATAAGCTTATTTGTTGTTGTTTTGGATCATCCATTTGTACTTTCATCATCTAAATGCTTATTAGGAGCTTATTCAAGTAACAAACAACTTATTCGTATACAAAAATCCGGGTTGTAGTTTGAAGATTAGCTGAATATGTAAGAAGATTAGCGGAATGTGTAAGAAGATTAACGGATTATGTAAAAAGATGATGATTCTCGGTTTATGTCATGAAGAATAGCGGAATGTGTTTGAAGAATCGCGGTTTGTGCAAAATAGGTCGCGGTTTATGCGAGATTCCTTGGTCGCGGTTTATGTTTCAGATTCAGTCGCGATTTATGTTCCAAGGATTGATCGCAGTTTATGTTCCAACCTTTGGTCGCGGTTTATGACAAGGCGGTTTATGTCAAATATTGACAGCGGTTTATGACATACTTGGTCGCGGTTTATGTTACTGGTCGCGGTTTGTGCAGGTTTCTTGACAGCGGTTTATGACATTTTTAGGAAAAGAAACTATGCCAAATTTAAAAAAACCACACGGAACATGTCTATCACAAACACCAAAGCAAACACAACACTTAATCCTAAAACGATCATTAAAGATTCACTTAAATGACAAACGGCTACAGATTTGGATTAAAATGACAAGTGATCACGAAGTTGATTTTGTATCCTTTATTTGAGATTGAAGTGGGTTTCACGAAGGCGTCTACTTATTTCATCATCGAGACTTCCTTCTACTTTCTACTTCTTTTCTTCAAACCCAGTATATTGATTGATGACTTGCTTGAACGTATACAACTTATGATTAAGACTTGGATTATCTAGTTATGCATGATGTAAGGAGTTACATTATAGTACTCACGGATTATAGCTATCACTTAAAGGAGTTACGTTGTTGTACTCAGTTGTTATCCTATGTATTTAATCCATTACCCAACTATATTCTTTACCAAAATGCTAGAAAATAAGATAAAAATCTTAGAGAAAGAAAGTAGAGAGAGAAAACAAGGAAAAAAAAATTAGATTAGAGAGAAAGGAGGATTACAAGTTATGTGAAAATGCAACCAACACCCTTCACCAAGTGTGGTGAAGGGGTATTTATACCCATGCCATGCTAGGTGGCTTATGGGCTTGTAACTTGGGCCGGGCTTGGCATAACTTGGGCTTTGAGCCCGAAACACAGACAATATTAGATTACAATCCAAGCCCGTTGAACCCGACTAGCCTATTACAATACAAGACCTAGTTTGACTTTCTTAGACCGATAACATTCTTGTTTGACTTAATATAATTAAGGCTAACAATCTCCCCCAATGTTGAGGTCTCTTTCTTCAAACTCCTCTGTGCCACCGATGAGATTGAAGATATGACGTTTGACGTTTATGCTTTGCCTTGTTATGGTCTTGTCTTGTTTGTAACGGCTTTGTTCATTCATGCTTTGTGATCTTGATTTTGAGCCTTTATCTTTTGACTTTGAGTTCTTGAGATCGTTATCTTGCATCATCTCCTTGACTTGAATCATCTTGATTTGACTTCCTTGATCAACTTGTGCTCTTGACCAACATGCTCATACTTGTTACATTCTTGTTTGACATATGATTATAAGTCTAACAATCTCCCCAATTGATGATTCTTTATTTGACTTTGAGGCTCTTTGATGGTGGGGAAGATTAGAATCAACTATCTTGACGTTGAATGATTGACTTTGAAAGCTTGAGTATGAGCATGTGGTTTATGAATCCGACTTCGCTGGAATGAGGCTGCAACACCGTCGTCTTATCCTGAAATAAAACAGTTAGCAATAAAAGATGAATTTGGCTTTGTCATTCATCTTGAGTTCGGTTGCATTAACCTCCGGTTTCCCGTTTTATAGTATAAATACTATACCTGTGATCAGGTAGATTCAAAGAATCTCCTTGACAGGGTTTCCAGCTCAAAGCGTAGGATCTTCTAACACAGATGTATTAGATTCACCATGCTTGCTAGTTCTCATTACCGGAACGTCTCAAAGCAGACAACACGGTAAGAGTGAATCAGATAGTTACTATCTTTCTGATTAAGTCGTCAATTCATTTACTGGACCAAAATTGATATCCAGTTATCACAAGCTTGATTCATATAGAATCTTGCAAGTCACCTACCAAGAGCTTGTTTGATGTTGGCTCAAGCAGGATTTCCATCTTCACTGTGAATACTTAAGTATCACTCGAATACTTAATTACACTCAGATGTTCTGGCAAGATTCCAAGGATAAGCCGTAGGACTCTTTGTTCAATCCTGTGAACATGTGGTGTTTCAATAAGGTATTTTTGACATTGTGGCCCAATGAGATTATACATTTGACTCTCTTGGCTCTCACTCGATTTGTGCATTCTTTTGGTTTTTTAGTACTCGGAGGCTGTAGCAGACTGCCACCTATTAATATAAACAATGCTCGAGTGAGGATGGTCAAAGATAACGTGTGTAAGCTCTGAGACAAATAGACAAGTTTTCTTTTGAAGAAACCCGAATGGCTGGAAGGGTTGTGCATTGCATCACTTCACTAAGGGTCCAATACGACTTTCTTCAATATCAACAAACATCAATGTGATTTTTATGATTAATGTGTTGACCCGGATTCTATCTGCAAGGTGTAAGGAGGGCTTCTTTCTTTCATTCACACCTTTATCCATACATTTTCTTTTAATTCTTCAACCCCTTCAATCTTACCCAAGACGTCATTACTAACGACCTTATTGGATATGTTCCAGTGTTTATGCTCAATCTTAGTTGGCATTCTCCCTTAAACACAATCATTCCAATCATACCTAAGGACTTCTATTCTAACTAATGAGTAGTCCTTGGTAGAACCCACCTGTTCTGATTGGATCGTAGGACATATACCTAAACCTAACCACCTTATGACTTCCAGAATCGTCGTGAAATAGAAAGGTTGTTGGGATGATATCGAACCATAAAACCATTTTCCTGACATGATATTTTCAAATACGTCCCCCTACACATGTGGCTCCCGAGATCGAAATGTTTAGCACCTGAAGTAAAGAGTTGCAACGTTAGAGTCTTAAAGATCGTCATTCATCTATAATATATTTATACACATTTTCTCCCTGATTTAAATAATAACACACTAGTATTGAAATACCAATTGATTAAAATTTTAACATGAAAAATTCCATGGGGAGAAAAATTATACCACGATATAGCATGAATTCAGATTTCGATAGCTCCCCTTCAACAGTATATGTGGGATACCAATATTTATTAAAACTTGACATTTGAGTGAAAAATTGATATGACCCCACAAAATATTGAAGACGGAGTGAGATGCCTTAGTGAACAATGTATAAAGTTAATAATTGACATTAAGTTTCCACATTTAATTTCCACAAAATGTGTTTGGATACATAAAATTGACATTTAATGAGATGTATCCGACACATTAGAAAGGCTTTGTTTAAAAGCTCCCCTCAAAATTGATTCACATAAGATGACATTCTAAACTTACTAACAAATCTTTGAAATATTCGAGGATAGAGGGAGTGTTGAACACACACGTTTAACAAATACCACCTTTTATGAAAAAATACCACAAATTTTATATTTATATACGAATTTTGACATTGAAAGTGTCTTATTTGTAAAAATTGTGTGTCTAGACTAATATTTAAACAAACAGAGAAAGATAGACTTCTCTTCTATTTTAGAGTAAGCGCACTGAAGCGTACACTTCTTTATTACATTCGGGACCGAGTTATGCACTGAAAATGTACATAAGTCCATGAAGAAAATTTAGAAATTACATGTTTTGAAAGCATTTGAAACTATACCTGTTCGAACTATCATTTACACACCCGTGTGCGATGTTAAACAACATTTTCTAGGTACGTAAATGTTAGTCATTCCAGAGACATGTCGATAAGATTCTTTTTGGTATTTTTGAAATTTTTTCCTGATTTTTTATATTTTGTTTTTTCTAGTTTTTATATTTTCTATTTCATTTTGTTGGTTTTATATTTTTATGTATTTTTCTTTTCAATATATAAATAAAAAAATAAATCAAAATAAAGAGAGAATTAAAAATATTTACAAAATAAAGTTCCATTACATGACAGTTGTTGCTATAGTTGAAATTGATGAAGTTTGAATCAGGTTTGTTGTTGGACGTTTATTTGATGCATCAGTAGTAGTGATCAGCGGGAAGACATAAACAACTTGATTTTCTCCATTGAAATATTCGTCGAACAAAGGACCGAATAGCAAATCTAGCTCATTTGACGTTGTTACTGTCTCAGCTGCTTGATGAACTTCTGTTGACATTGTGGTGCGAGGCTTGAACAGTTTTGTTCAAACGTCGTTTGACATTGAGGTTTGAGGCCTGAACTGTTGTGAACAGACGTCATTTTTCTGTATCATCATCTGTGAATCCACAGAGATCAATAGGGGGGGGGGGGGGGGGGGGGGGGGGTTTTTGAGATATCATCCTTTTCAGCAACCATACTCTGAGATTATCCTTGTTGACATTACATAAGGTACCTGCACTTAAATCAAGACCTTTGTTCCTTTCTGAACATTGATTGATGACCTGCACTTACATCAGAGTTTTGTTTGCATTTATGAATTATATAGATATCTACATTTGAACCATGTGTGGGTTCACTGTCATCCTTGCTTGTGCAAGAGTCGAATAACTTTCCTGTAGGAATCCACCTAAGACCAACAGATTTGAAAATTCTACCCGTGGGTTTCCACCTAAGAACAATATAAGTAGAAGTTATCCTCAGAAACAGCGTAAGTCTTATAGGAGAAAACCTATGTTCCTTTAAATATTCTGTCAACTGGGTTTTCTGAGTATGACTCTTTTTATCTACGGGTTTGTTACTGTTTTGGGTCTTATTGGAATTTAAACTTAGCACTTAATTTACTTCCTTCAGAGTTTTGTTATACAAGCAATCATGATTTGCATTAAAGACACACCTATGACATGTAGAACAATACAAAAGTTTTATGGATCTAAAAAAGAACTATAACTCTTAGAGTGATCTGCTTTGGGCACAACCGTTATCGTAACACGACTACTCTTAGATACAGGCAAACTCCTAGATGTTTGATTGTTGCTCCTAGGGTTTGGTTTCCTATCATCAGTAGTGGTTTGAATTCTCGCAGAAGTAGGCACACTAGTTGTTGAGTTCCTATCTCTTTCTTGTATCTTTTTCTTAGCTACATCTAGATAGTGATTATGAACCATGTCATTTGAACTAAATCTTGGCATGTCTTAGAACTAATTCCTAGATGACTAATGCAATCATGTGATCAAGGTTTTGCAAAGGTTGGATTCTATTTTCTTAGGCAATTAATGTTGAGTGACTGGGTTTTGAACAAATTCTTGGTCATATCAACTTGGTGGCAAACCTTTGTTTTGACATTTGATCCTTGCAGATTTAAAACGCATACGTGTCAACAACTGATTGGTTTCTTACTCTGATGGTCTAACACAATTCCCAAGACTGATATTTATCAAACTTAGTATCTACACTATTACCTTTTAACATCCTTAAGTCATTTTTTTAAAGCAGCAATGCAAAAACCTTTTCTGAATCTGAGCTTTTTAATTCAGCATTATTGCAACAAAGATGTTGTTGTTCCTGTATCTTAGATCTCGTGATTTTAATAGAATCATACAAATCTTTGTAATTGCTGTTTCAAAGTCTCATTTCCTTAACGTAGATGTAGCCTCACTAGTTCTAATTCGATGTCATATGTTTCAAGTACATCAAATCCTTTTCAATCTTGGCTTTATATACTTGTTTTCATTCAAAATTTGCCATGTTGCCTGATTTTAAAAGATTGATTTAGATATTTAAGTTCGAGAGCAATGCAATGTGCTTCGCCATTCCTAGAAATATCTTTTTGAATTGGGCAACTGTCTCTTTGAGCAAATATTTTCAGACTCAGTGATTGTTTTGAGTATTGAAGTTTCTGGTTATCAGGTATGAATCAAGCATAGAAGGACTTTTCACTGGACATGTTTCAGGATACCCGGCAACATAAGTAATACCTTCAACAATGATTTCAGTTGCTCAGTATAGCTGTTGTCCTATAGCAAAGATATTGCATTCAGCAGTCAATTGTACCTCAGCCATTGGCTCTTCGTCATAAATGGGTCTGATATCTGCATCATCAACATCTGTATCATTCCCTGACCTGCTGCTATCATCTTGCACTGTTGAGTCTGTCCTAATGCTTTCTGTGTCAACCAATCAGCACCAATGCATTACCCATTATCAATCTACTCTCTTGCTTCTGCACTTTCTTTTATTTCACCCTTCTTATCATACTGTCTTTGATGGACGTGTTCTTTCAGCAACGGACTTCTTAACAGTACCCAGGTGTTGGAGTAGTGTATCTCTGAATGTTGAACCTCGCGTCCAGAGTATTCAAACAATGAACGAGTCTGACATTTTGACTGTCTATAAATCCAATGTAAACTTAGAATCGATGAATTTGTCCTGAAACTGGTTTTTACCACCCAAAAGGCCTGTCAGGATCTATCTCATTAAATTCACTTGTCCAAGTTTCTTATGTGGCTGATCTACGTTGAGGAGCATTGTTCTTGTGAAAGTATCAACATCTTGACCAAAGAGTGACATGAATGCCCGTCTGAATCCATGTTCGATGTGAGTGCCTTTTAAGTCATCTTTTGAAAGAACTTGAAGGTGTGAATGAAGAGATCGAAAATATGCCAAGACAACTTTCTTTTGCTACATTGACATCTTTGTATGTCTTGTATAATTCAGCATACTCTCTCGAATTCTGAATGGAAAGCATTTTCAAACTTTGTTCTGAGATCATTCAAAGTAGTATGTGCAATCATCCTAGAAAGCTATATCTTAGTAAGATGTTTTTTTTCTAAGTAAAATCCAAGTCTTGAGAGAACGTTCTCTTGAAGATAGGCATCGTGCCATAATCTTGTAAAGTTTCTGAGAGAAACTTAAATAGAGACTTGATTTCTTTAAGACTGTGGGCATGCATCAACTTCTTGAAATGTTGTTCCCTCCTCTTGAATGTTAGAATTTTGAACAACGAAGAAACTGTGAAACATTCTGAAGAACACTGATATTTAAGTTGCAAATTGGTATTTGAATTTGACCTTATAATGATGTTTGTATGTAAATTGAGTATCGGATCTTAAGTGTTATGAAGTGATTGATTATGGTTGTTGTGTTGAGTAATTGTCCTTTTAGTCCTAATTAAAGTCCAACACAAATGAAAAAACTATCAATAACTCATAGTTAGAAACGAGCTTTTGTGGCCTCGAAAAATCCTTAACCGCTAAAGAGGTTACAGCAGTGATCCGTCACGTTTTTCTCTTCGATTGTGGAAGGTCACGGGCCTGAACGGACTTACGGATCAAAAGTTATCGCAGTTTTACTGAAACCCTGTTGAGTCAAAACGCAATGACTTTTGTCAAAACGCAACGACTTTTGTCAAAACGCAACGACTTTTGTCAAAACGCAATGACTTTTGTCAAAACGCAACGATTTTTTGTCAAAACGCAACGACTTTTGTCAAAACGCAACGACTTTTGTCAAAACGCAATGACTTTTGTCAAAACGCAACGACTTTTGTCAAAACGCAACGACTTTTGTCAAAACGCAATGACTTTTGTCAAAACGCAACGACTTTTGTCAAAACGCAACGACTTTTGTCAAAACGCAACGACTTTTGTCAAAACGCAACGACTTTTGTCAAAACGCAACGACTTTTGTCAAAACGCAACGACTTTTGTCAAAACGCAATGAAATTTCTTCAAAACGCAACCTGCAATCAAAACGCAATGAACCAAAACGCAACCAAAAACTCAAAACGCAACATGAAGAACATCAAAACGCAACATGAAGAAAATCAAAACGCAACAAGAAGAAATCAAAACGCAACAAGAACTTTGCCAGAGAGTCAAAACGCAACGACGAAATATACGATTTTTTCCACCAAAAATCGCCTAAAAATCACCCTTTTTGACCTTTTAACTTGATTTCTCTTGCACAATTAGCTACCTTATGCCTAGATCTTGCTTAATAACATAAACATTCACACATCTAAGCACAAAAATCCGGGTTTGATTTTTTTCTTTTGACTTCTTTTTGACCCACGAATTTCAATCACTAAACACCCCTTTAGCTCTGGTACCACATGTTATCCCACTAGTTTAATCCATTACACAACACTAATCTATACCAAGATGCTAGAAAGTAAGAAATCTTAGAGAGAGAAAGTAGAGAGAGAAACAAAGAGAATATTAGATTAGAGAGAAAATGGGAAGTTACAAGTGATGTGAAAATGTAACCAACACCCTTCACCAAGTGTGGTGAAGGGATATTAGAGAGAAAGGAGATTACCAGTTATGTGAAAATGCAACAACACCCTTCACCAAGTGTGTGAAGGGTAATTTATACCCATGCCATGCTAAGGTGGCTTATGGCTTGTAACTTGATCCAGGGCTGGCATAACCTCTTTGGCTTTGAGCCCGAAACACGAACAATATTAGATTACAATCCAAGCCCGTTGAACCCGACTAGCCTATTACAATACAAGACCTAGTTTGACTTTCTTAGACCGATAACATTCTTGTTTGACTTAATATAATTAAGGCTAACATCAGTGTCACACGCAGATGCAGATGTGGATAGTTTCAAGAGGTGTGGTACTTCTAATACTTTTGAGGTTGAGTATAGGGTACTTAGAGATTCATTCTTGCACCGTTCTTCAATCAACAACAGTGCAAGCTTAAGTAACAAATTTAGGGGGTTTTACTTCAGTTTCAAGTTTGGTATATCGGGTTTACTTCACCAAGTGATCACATCAATAGCCGATAAAATATGAGGTTGGTAAGTTAGCCAGTGAGTTTAAAGGTTGAGTTCTAATTAGCAATTCTCACGGGATATTAATGTGTTATTCCAAGATAATGCTACTTCACAGTCTAAGCAAAATTTTCAAAGTTCTTCAACGATAATTCATAACTTTTCAAGAGTTGTGCTTATGGCAAGAACTTCTCGAGTATATGGACGTACACGACAATAATGCTTCCGAGAGTTCAAAACCATCATGGGGGAAAATGTGTACTTTGGTTACCATGTCAACTTCCAGGAGGAAGTAGTGTATACTACTTTACTTAGTATGGTTTGTGAAGTATTCTACATACATGAGAAGAATTGTTGTTGATTTCCCGCATGTACCCCCGAACGAATATTCACCAAGACCCAATGACAAGTAGCAGTAGTACTTGGTGTAGTTTTACTTCTACAAAATTTCATTGTGTACGTTAATGACAAATAGAAGATGGTTAAAGCTACATCAAAGTTTCAGAATCTGCTCAAGATAGGGATGTTGATTTGGGGGGAAGCTGATTCAGAAACTTCGTCAAAAATGAGTCTATGAAGAAAGTTTTTCAAGACATGTTGCATGAATTATGAGGAAGTTAATCCAACTCATGCATACTATAATGGTTCCAAAACAAGTAAAGTCAATGAAGATCCAAGCTGGACTACAAGTTTCAAGACCAGAAGAACTCAGAAGACATCTTCAGCTTTGGAAGCGCCTGGAAAGACTTTATTTGTGTTGTATTTATACTTAATAGGAACATTGTGAGTAATTTCGTATGTCCACATATTGGGGGGAAATTGTTAGCTTTAAAATATGTTGACTAATACGGAATTACATTAGTTTATTATAGTCGTGTCGAATAAGGACTAGTAACGTGAAGTTAGTATAGTTAGAAGACACAAGGGCCATAAATTCCCCCTCCATACTTCCCTGGAGGGGTGAGAATTCATAATTTTGTATCTCATAAGGTGTGTGTGTGTGTGTGTGTTTCTCTCCTCCCATCACACACATATCTTTCCCTATTCTCTCATTATCAATAATATGGCTTTCTTTCTATTTAATCCTCCCCGACCTCCGAATCGTTGTTTTTAGGTTTGAATCTTTATGGGTAACATTCATCCACACGGTAGTGTTTCAAAATCAATCCTAATTTATCCGTTTAATTTGTTTAGTCAATATTCATTTTTAAAATGTTGACTTGTAGATAATTTGTACCTTTTTAGTTAAACGAGCCGGCATACGAGGTGCGTAGCAAGCTAATTTGATAATAAGATACAAACGATCTCATGGGTCAATTTAAACGCATTTGGCAACGAGTTGCGCAACCAAAACCCGTTTAATCCGTCCGCAAGTCAAAACCTTAACTTAGAATACTAACTAATCAAACCAACCAAACCACTTTCTAAATAATCACAACATCAAACGACCAAAATCTCTAAGTAAGCGTCATAATTTCTAATCTACCATACTAATTACGCTAAACATGACAAGATTAATTTAAATAAACATAATAATAATAATAACAATAAAGAGAGGGATTAGAAAGAACCCGGATTAAGCTAAGAATGATGGCGAAAAAGATCATTAAACTAAATAACCCCATCCATAGCTATTTAATCAACCCAAATACTCCATAATAACCATTAAAATCATCAAAAGCTCCATAATAAACCCTTAGTCTTCATTAAAACTCATCAAGATCGAAACTTTATGTGATTTGAGGTGGATTCGAAAGAAAAGATTTCAACTTTATTGATTAAAAAGCTAAAAGATTTGATTTTTAAAAGTAAAACAAACTACTAGTGCAAAAAGATTAAAACTTTATTAAGAAAATATGATTATAATGAGTTTTAATAGTAAAAGATACAATCTTTATAACTTTAAATGACTAAAAATGATGATTTTGATAAAAAGATTGAAACTTTAAGATATTAAAACCAAAAACACTAAAGACATAAACTTTATTAAAAATAAGCTAAAGACAAAAGAGATTAAGGTAAAAGATTAACTTGATAAAAGCTTAAACATAAAAATACACACACAAAAGTGTGTTTAATACAAATAGGAAATAATAGACTACATTTTATTTAAAAGTAAAAAACACATTTTTCTAAATCTAAAAGTTGCGTTCCTCCCGGTTATCTGTGTGTGTCTCCGATTTTATACCCTTCGAAGCTAAAAATGACCGTTGGTAGGCATTATGAACGTTGGCTTTGATTTATAACCGTTGATGGGCTTACAGTGGGGATTCGGGCCCACAAATTCAAGGAATCAAAATTTTCAAATGTTAACAATATTGCTGGGTTGGCAAACTGGGCCGAATATGGGTCAAAGGGTCGGATACGGATTTGATTGGGGGGTTACTGGGCGACACGTGGCAGCTGACAAGGCGTGGAAAATATTCTCAAAAATTGCTCCTGGTGGGAATCGAACCCTAGCCATATAATCACAATGCAGAGTGATAACTGGGCTAAGTACCGAGTGGTGCTATTAACCTTCTTTATTGGTCTTTTAATCCTTGTTTGGGCTGGGCTTCTTGTGTAAACTTAACATGTAAACTTTTCTCAAGACTTCGGGATACACTTTCTTGTTAATTTTTCTTTTAAACTTCAAATTATTCTCTCAACGATCTTCAAAAGTCTTCAATAATAATCACGTTTCTTCTTATTTGCTCCGATAATTCTCGAACGGAGCCTTAATAAATAAATTAATAATAAAAGACGTCGCAATAAAAACCATAACTATGTTATATATTTAAGCATAAATGTGGGGTTTTCTCCTAATAGACATGTATAATCGTGACTTGATCAAGCGAATACGCTTGTTATCTTGAGAAATATGAGCTAAGAGATCCCATGCCTCTTTAGCCGTTTGAGGTTTGGCATCAACAATTCGAGACTGAAGTGGTTTTGCAAGAGTGGTAAAAATCCATGACAACATAATACAATACAAATAATAGATATCGACTAACACTCCCATCTTGTAAGGTGAGAAGATTTTAAAGTTCCCTTTAGATACTAAAGTTTTATTCGACTTATTTTTGATTAAATATCATTTTTCCTATTGAAGGTGTTCTTTATACGTTGCATACCGAATACCGAACAAAAACCAATCATTCCGTTCTTTTAGTTTATGTAGTATTTTTCTTTGACCATTAACGTTATGTAATCTTTTGGTCTAATCTTTTTATATTTTTGCTTTTTTTTCATTTTTCTGGCTACAGTATGCAATCGTTTACCTTTTTCTACATTTAAAATCTTATTACAAAATTGCAAACCAGTATTTTAAATTCTACTGTTTTTGTCAACCGAACAGGTAACAATATAATAAATCTCAGCATTTAAAATATCCTAGAATTTAAAATTCCTAATTTAAAATTACTCAGAATTTGAATTCTCAGTTTTTAAAATTTCCAAACCAAACACCCCCAAGTAAAAATTTTACAACCCTATTCACACTTAACAAATCAGCCCATTAGAAATATAACGAGAAAAGTAACCACATAATCTTCAAAATTAAAATGTTCATAGGTATAACTACCAAACAAGAATAGAAACTAGTCGAGGCGAACCCGAGCTTTTCAAAGCTCGAGCTTGATTTGTTTTAGTTTAGAAGGCTAGCTGAGCTCGGCCCGTGACATACTTTAAAAGCTCGACATTGATTTGTGTTTATGATAGACCTAAACGAAACGAGCTTGGTTTGTTAAATACATTAGGTTCGGGCTCGTTTATATATTAAACATCCATAAGTACATATAGAACTATGTGTACATGAAGTATCATTACATAAATAAACGCATATATTTTTCACCTTTTAGGCTCCGCGAGCCTAATTAAGATTTAAGTATGAACATCAGGCTCAAAGTCGTTGATTAAATGATGAGTGGCTTGGCTACAACAGTTTTGCCCATAACATGTTTTTTCCGTTAATTTTTTAACATGATCGGTCGTTAAGTGAGCATAAGGCAGTAGAAATTCTAAGTAGCCAAGTATCATTCTCCACCTTTAATAGTTCATAATACCAAAAATTCCAGTTAGCCAAATTCAAAATACTAAACTATATTTTGGCCTAAATAGACCAATAAACGCAACTAATTTTATGTTTTCTGCCATTGGTCTTCATTTAGGTACTATTGGTGCGATAAGCTTGGGGCCAGTCTTTGTTGCAGCAATTATCTATGCATTGTACAAGCTAATCAAGAAAAAAAGAATCAGAAGGCGGAGAAAGAATGTTTTTAAACGCATTAATGGTGGTTTACTTTTAAAGCTACAAGAAGAGGCTGACCCAACCTTAGTTGATAAAACCATACTTTTCACTTCACGTGAGTTGGAGAAGGCCACTGATAACTTCAATGAAAACAGAATTCTCGGTCGAGGAGGTCAAGGTACAGTTTATAAAGGAATGTTGACCAATGGAAGAATTGTGGCAGTCAAGAAATCAAAAATAGCTGATGAAAGCCAATTAGAACAGTTCATCAATGAAGTGGTCATTCTTTCACAAGTTAATCATAGAAATGTGGTCAAGCTATTGGGATGTTGCTTAGAGACGGAGGTGCCTCTGCTTGTTTCTGAATTCATTTCAAACGGAACTCTGTATGATCGAATTCATGACGAGACTCACGAGTTCCCAATGTCTTTAAATATGAGATTGCAAATTGCTACAGAGGTTGCAGGAGCACTTGCTTACTTGCATTCAGCTACTTCAATTCCAATATATCACAGAGATATGAAAACCACTAATATACTTTTGGATGATAAATATAGGGCCAAAGTTTCTGACTTTGGAACTTCAAGGTTCGTATCAGTGGATCAAACTCACTTGACTACTTTAGTCAAAGGTACGTTTGGCTACCTAGACCCTGAATATTTCCATTCTAGCCAATTCACCGAGAAGAGTGACGTCTATAGTTTTGGTGTTGTTTTGGTGGAATTGTTAACCGGAGAAAAGCCAATTTCTTTAACTAGATTTGGTGAACATAGATGTTTGGCTGCATACTTTATGTTGGCTATGGAAGAAGGGCGTGTTATGTCTATTTTTGATGCAGTTGTGATTAAAGATGGTAAAAGGGACGAACTTATGGTATTAGCTAACCTTGCTATGCGATGTTTGAATCCCGTCGGAAAGAATAGGCCAACAATGAAAGAAGTAGCTACAGATTTAGAAGCAATACGGACATCACACATTCCCCCTATGGTTCAAACTGACATTGGAACAGTGATGTATGGTGAGGAATTACACATGCAAACTTATGCTGGATCAGCATCGGCATACTTGAGTTTCACTGATACCATTACTCAATGATGCCTAAAGGCCAGATTTGTTTTTAATATGTAATATATTTATATATTGTCATATAGTTGCAAAGCATGTCATAGAACTTTAGGTATTCGTAAATCCAACCAAAGTACCAAAAAATTGGATGGATAGTGCATTCAAGCAATAAGGACTTCTGTAACCATTTCTTATTCAATATGTGTATAAAGCTTTATACTAAGTTGTCATTTCAAGCAATAACTTTACTTTTGCTATCCAATGGATCACTGTACTATGAGTCTATGAGTATGAAGACAAGCTAATAAAGAACAACAATGACATATAAATTGCAAAAACTGTCAAGGAAAATCATGCGAATCTGAGAGAAAAAAGCATAAGTAATAAAGATTTAAATTAATAAACTCACCAATTAATGAACTACATTGGCGAGCCTGAAGATCCTATATGAAATGATGCATTGGGTATTCATGTTCATACCCGTTATAGTCATAGTATAACCTCTCGCCCTTGGCAATATCGCGAGTTGCAACCAAGAGGACCCGGCATTCACCATTCGAACATGGACTTATAAAACATACTAGTTATAACGCCCGTGCACGCACGGGGTTTTGAAATAAATTCTTATATACATTATGTATTAAATACCGAATATCATGAGTTTATAGCTAAAGTCATATGATTACATAGTTTTTAAACTCATGCACGCACGAGCTATTAGATTACATAACAAAATTACGTATTCTTTGTAACTGATTTAACTTGGTAATCTACTTCCTCATATTAACATTGCAAGTTTGCAAATGCTTTAATTCAGAGGTATACACTATTGTTCATAAGATTGGGAATGTTGGTTGAGAAATATACAGGAATCTTTTCAAAGATGTCCACCCACGAGAGATTTTTCTCATGCAATCTAAAAGGCAAAAGAGAACAGAGTGAGACTAAGCTTTCTAGTTTATACATAAGAAACTTATATAAATGAAATAGAATAGACTTACTTTTCTCCATTCAACTCATTGCTGCGGTAAAGCTTCATGAAAGAACTTTTTCATGATTTCGCCTTTCCAACCAGATCCTCAAGTGTAAGATTCAAAGTATCCGAATTTCCTTACCTGACTTCCTCACCACGAGCATCAAGAATATCCTCAATCTTCCCTTTCTCGCCAAACATCCCAAGTGATCAGCAATCAAATGGTAGTTATTACATCCGTCGCATCGAGCCACCACCACACCTTTATCGTATGATTCACGAGAAATTGTCTTCACTGATCTCGTATCACACACTTTGCAAGCAAACACCATGGCAACATCATGTCTGGGAGATATCTTTAAATCAGATTTAGCAGTGAATGTGACCCGAGTGTTGTTGGTTGCAGAGGTATCAGTGTGTGCCAAGTCCTCGATCGCGTTTGAAACTGGAGCTTCATGCTCTATAGCGTTCTTGACAGATGGACTGCTGATTTTTTGAAAATATCCGGGTTTGTGTTTTATGGACTTGTCCACCACGAATGAATGCACTAAGAGAAGGAAGAAACTGCGTTGCGGAATCTGTCAAGTATAAACATGATGATTTAACACAAATAAAATAAGAAAAAGTAGCATCTCAGACACTTTCATGTACAACATCAATTCATTTTCACAACTTATATTAGATCGGAAGCTAATACATATGACTTCATTCCGAATTTGGGAAGAACAAAGTGTCATATATTTTTTTTTAAATTCATAACCCGATATTTATTTACATGTGGTTAACTTCTCAAACCGTTGTAGTTCAACTTCAATTACGATTATGAAAGAAATTTAATTACTCTTACTTTTTAATACTCAATCAACTTCATCACATACTCACATTCACCATCTTCTCGTAAAGGGTGTTTGGCATTTCCTTTCGAAACTGGTTAATACGTTTTTCAAGTGTTGGATAATAGTAAAACAGATTCTGATTATTCAAGGTCAGGCAATAACTTTCATAGAGTCAATTTCGGTATATAAAAGATTCCAATTATCTTATATTTAAAATGTAACTTTGCAACTAAATCTCGAGGTATACTACAAAACATACGTTCTTTGAGTTGTGCTTTTAATTAAAACCTTCTTAAACAAAGATGCATATTTCAAAACGAGAAGATTCCCTTTTTACACAAGCATCACTAAACAAAAGCAACTTTGTTACCTGGTAACTCATGAAGGTCGCAATCCGTTCCACAGTCTGATAAGAACCCAATAAAGTCAACTGGCACCTGAGAAAGAAAAAAAAACACCTTATCTTTAAATTTCCAGAAAAACTAAAGCAAAGAACTAAAGAATGGTTTATATGCTTCACAAAAAGATCAATGGATTTTCACGCCAATTTAACAAAGTAAACTCACAAATATTCTTGCAAAAGTTTACAAACATAAAAAACGCCTTTAAAATCACCATCCCACAGAGTTATTGTCGACATCGACTTCCCTGAGGCATCTCATCATCTCAAGCTGATAATTAACTCAACGGCTCAGGTTTCACGTCGTTATCTTTCAGCTGCTACAGGAAAGAATGAAAGATATAAGAATTAAGTTCAATCATCACAAAAGGGTGCTTATTCATTGGGAAGTTCTAATTAAGGTATTACCCTTCTTTATCAAAACTGGAAAATAGATTAGAGGAGTGATTTTGATTGTCATACCTACAAAGAAGAAAAAGAAAAACCTGGAGTTATGTTGGCTTTTACTGAATGAGTAACTACATACATGTGATGAATTCAATGGAATAAATAAATGGCCTATGAATCGAGTATATATAATGTTTAAAGTGGGGTTTATTGTGGGCTTGTAAGAATTTGTAATACAATATCAATTCGTATTATATTAGGAAGTCTGCAGTTTTTTCAAAAATTTACATTCTAGTCCAAGAATATGAAAAAAGCTTTAAAAAACAGAAACTTTTGCCTTCACCTTTAAAAGCTTGTTGAAAAAAAAAACAGATAATAGAATCTAAGCGTGTCATTCATCAAGCGTGATTAAATCATTTAAGGAGGAAATAGTTAGGTTGTTTTAGCAAATATTCAAATATATCAAAACTATAGATTTCATGAATGCAAATTTGATCTTAGATGTCAATACAGGGAAACAACGCTTTGATCATCCTTGTGATATAAACGCAGGAGATAGTACTTTAGCATATACAGTAAAATGAAAACTGAGGGTGGTTTATACTTTACGCGATATTTATACTTTATACGTCCTGCATAATTTGGTGAGTAAGTTCTGAATATATGTTTTTATTTTTCTTTCTGTAACAGTGTATCACAAGCAAGGAATTCGAGCTCACAGGAGTAACACTTATCGATTTCAAAGCTGATACAATTACAAAAAAATGTGAACAGACATCTGAAGCTGGTACGGAATATAATAAGTTCACTTCCTTTTAACTTTTAGCAACTTTGTTCGTCTGGGTTGTGTTTATTGATAACATTCTCAATAACAAAACACGTATGGGTTGTGTTTAAAAGACTCTAGTGTATCTTAAAAGACTCTACTACTTCAGTCAAACTAAAAGCAAAGGAAAAAGTTGTCTAATATTGGTATCGAGAAATTAGAATCAAACCATAATCGTCTATTTTTTTTTCATGGATACATGTCTTGGCCACAAAGATTTGACGTTGGCTGAGGAATTGAAAGATATTCCATTTCTACTGTCATACTATATTCTTACAACAAAGGAGTTAGAAGATAATGAATATATTCATGATCAGCCAGTTGATCAAATTATTTCTATTTTATATATTTATCTATTTATCTATCAGTGTTGAGAAATATGATATATTCTTTAATGATATGTTGGCGAATATACTTGCAGGTTTTCTTTCAACTCTTCCTACACCAGGGAAGCCCGGCCATGAATTGGTGGCAGTGGATTGTGAAATGGCAAGGATATGAAACTAACAACTACTTACGCGCTCTTATGGTATGGCTTCTTAACAAAGATCAAAATAATTACCTGGAGTTCATCAAATTAGGGTTGATAAATTGAGGGATGATGATCAATTATGAGTTTTAATAGACTTGGTAATAAGTTATTTTGTGTTTAATTGTGATGAATTAAAAGGGGGTAAAACTGGACTCTGATTGAAAGCGTAGAATCACAAACAACAAAGATCGAATTTAGAATCACAAACAGATATCGAATTTAGAATCGCTTATGGGTTTGATGATTTGTGAATCGAAATTAAAAAAAAAATATGAAAGAAATTACCTTTTCTTATGAGTTTCAACAAGCAAATATATCCGCGCCTTGCTGCGGGCGTTAATTTTTCGCGCGTTGTTGCGAGGCGTTAATTTTTTTTATTTTTTATTTTGTTTTTTCGCGTGTTTTTTTTATGTTTAATAGTGTAAGTTTATTTTTTCCTGCGCGTTACTGCGGGGCGTAAATGTTTCGCGCGTTGTTGCGTGTCATTAATTCTTTTTTTTCCCTTTAATTTTGTACGAGTTTATTTTGTCGGTCTCATATTTAATAGTGCGGGTTTACTTTTTCAGTATCATGTTTAATAGTTTTTTTATGGTCTTACGCGTTGTTGCGTGGCGTTAAATTTTTTTTTTTTTGTTATTTTATTATTTTTTATTTTTTGTGCGAATTTATTTTTTTGGTCTCATGGTGTAAAATGACACTGTTTAAGTCAATTCGAAAATGCTACCGCGTGTATTTTTTTATCTGAATGCGTCGGTACTTTTGTAACAATTTTTTTCCTCCCTATTTTGTGCCAACAAATATATATATATATTTTTTTAAAAACTAATTTGGCCGGCCCAAATTTTTGGGCTAAATTTTTTAGGCTTCTTTTTGGCCCAGCACTGTAACACTGTAGCTACAATGCTTAAAATGAACAGTAAATGC
>BQNB010125873.1:0-19695 GCA_026074375.1 Tanacetum coccineum
CTAACGGTTTTTATTTGATTGTGCAGGAAATCATCTCACCTCTCTTGCTCTAGTACAAGATCTGATATCTAAATCCCTCGAAGGCCCGGCCCAACGAAGGATTTGAGCCCTATTCTAAGCCCGACACTTATTTTGTACTAACAGTTATAGTTTTAGTGTTTATGATTTTGAAATAAAGATGTACAAAACCAAACATAAAGGGGTGGTCGTATGGAATATTTCCGAGTCTCCAACGTTTCAGTCGTAAAGTAAATTGTTAATCTACCTATTCGGGTTTGGAGCATCTTAACATTATAAGTGAGACGCTTAAGACCCATGAGTTTTTTATGTGGCTGCATGTTTATGTTTAGTTTAAGATAAAACTTGACGAAACCAATTGCACAAGCTTTTAAATGTTAGACATCTGAAAATGCTTTAAAAGAACTAGGGTCATCGATAAATTCTTACGCTTTCATGCGTGTGGCATTAAAATTATATCGAAAAGTCTATATTTTTTTTAGAATTTTTAGGTTCCTTACATTATTTTCTTATCGCGCAAGGTTGTTTGGGTCTATCAACTGTCTTTAAATTGCAACTGTGTGTAAAGCGGGTCTGACTTTTTTGTATTTACGCGTACACGAGTGATTAGGCTTCTAATTTTATATATAATATTATAATGCTTCATTTTGATCCCACTGTGACATTTAGATTATTGGTTGTTATCTCCATTAGCTTTTTCTTTTAAACATAATAATAATGACACTCATTTTCTTTCGGTTAATTTGTTGGTTTGTGATGCTGACGAACACATGAAACTACATGATTTGTTACAGATTTATGCATTTCTTTACGCATCTTGGCAACACACGACAGACCGCTTTGATGAATTTTTCAAAAAAAATGTGAATTGCAATTTAAAATACTATATGTTATGTAATAAAAACCAAAAAATTTAATAAACACAAGATGATTGACAAATACTGAGCAAAGTTTGCAAGCGGTTTTCGAGACAAATACATGCATTTGAAAACACTCCGCTGCAACACGCAACACTTGTTCACTACATTCATCAAACCAACCAACAAGCAGTAGTGCAGTCGTAGTCGAATCGTAATAGTGACCACCAAACCAACCACACAAACTTACCATAAGTAAACACAAATATACCACGTAATAAATCATACACATAAACAACTAAAGTAGTTCGGTCATGCAAATTAATGACCTGAACATCCCCAAAACTTGGTGATCACGCGCAATTGAGGGAGGGGGTACGATGACAGTAGTTGACACATGAAAAGGGTAAATGTTTGGTCTCATCCTACCATTACGAGCAGTTTTATTGTGAAGCATACCCTATTTGATTATTTGTTATTAACTTTCAAGTCAAAGAACCAAGTCGAGTCGATCACTCATCACTGTCATTGACGTCTCTAAATACGTGGTGGTCCTGTGCAAAATTCAATTTATTGAAAAAATGAGGCTTAATAGACAAAGTAAATAACTTTCTAAATAGATTAAATGAGAAATAATTGATTTTCAGAATGATTTGGCTAGCATTTTCAATGTAATTTCCTAAATCAAATACTTTTAGTCACTTTTATAGAATATATACACAAATCATATAAAAAGAAAACGAGGCCCCTATGATTTGGAGGCGCTATGCGATAGTACACCTCGCACACCATCATATACAGTTCTGATCACTGTCAAGTTCGAACTCAACTCGAGCTCGATTATTTTTACATTCCAAGCTCGAAATTGATGAGAAATCAACAAAACAAGCTTGACTCGACTCGATTTTATAAAAACTAAGTAATTACATGTAGAAAAAGGGTAAAAGTTTAATTTAATCGAAGATCGATAAGCCTTATGAGCCTCACGAGCCGAGTATTTTGGAGCTCGAACTTGACTCGAAAGTCTACTCGACTAGCTAGACTCGACTTGTGTACATCGAGTCGATTTTGAGTAGCTTTCGAGTCGATCTCGAATAACTCGCGAGCTGTCTCGTCTTGTTTACACCCCGGACCGTCCAATAACCTAAAAAGAGGAGCAAAACACTTTTTTCAAACGTCAATATATGAGAACGAAAATTTAAAGTTTATCTATCTAGTTGACACATTCGAAAAAAATAAGTAAAAGAAATGAAAACATTGTTACTACTATTTTCTTGACCAAACCTTTATTATATCATTGTAACATGACATGGCATTAAGTATAAACACAAAGGATTGTCATGGTTTTCACTTTTCATTTTCAAGGTAAAACGGGAAATTAAAGCGTGTTCAATGCGGATTTCAGTGAACATTGTGTTGTATTGTAACTTTTGATGTAACATTTATTGCCCCAATACTTTCGTTTGACAAGAATCTTCACTGAGAGTAGAAAGAAAATTTACATTTCACTCCCAAAAATTTCGCTAAAGCTGTACACATAGTCACTCAAAATGCTTCAAATATCTGCTTCAACTAAGAAAGGTAGCTATATTTTATATATTTTGAGTTTGCTTTTCATTTTTTTGAGTTTTTCATGTTTCAGTGTTGTTGATGGTTATGTTTTTGTAGTTTGTCTCATATATTTAAGGGTTAGGTTTACGCAACTTATGGATCATGAAAATTTAGTTTAGGGGCTAGTAGCTGCGATTTGAGGTGTTTTTTAGGTGTAATTTATACAGATATTTGGCTCGGGAAACCTTCCAAAAATTTTATTGTTGCATCATATATGTTGATTAAAAAGGTCGGCATTAAAGTGCGAGTGGATGGGTGTGCTATATCTTAAGGATTTTGTTTTATGTGTTCTCTTAGACTCAACGTTGTAAGGGGCCGGGTTTACCACGCGTACGTGGTCATCCGGGGCGGTGGGTCACGCGTGGTGGACTGGTGGAGCAAAAATGGGGGAGAAAGGTGGTCGCCGCCACCGGTAACTTTGATACTTGTGTGTGTGTGTCGGGTACGGTATAGGTAAATGGGGAAGGTGAGTGATTGTTACGGGGTTTAAGGTAGTGGGAAGGGGGATGACACGGCGTTGGGGTGGCGATGGAGAAGACCACTGGCACTACATCCAGTTTTAGGCATATAACTCTTTGGTATTATGCGAATATACTTCAATTTTTTTTGGGACTGAGCTTCACGAAAGGATTATTTCTATGATATGAAATGCAAAGTATGCTAGGCTATTTGTATCTGTAAACTGTAATTAGAATTGGTAGTGTTATTTGGACATACACGACTATGAGCTTATATATGAGGGTCACTGGTTGAATCTGCATTGGGTGTTTATGCGGCATATTGTCATAGTTGACCATTTTTTGTTTTGAGAATGGTTCTACAATGGTAATTATAATCAAATAGAGTGCTGGATGTAATTTTTAGAAGTTCAGCAGAAGTCATTTGGCTTTATGATAAGGGAACAGGATGACATAACGAATGGTATTAGTGTGAAAGAAATGACCTTTAATTAAAATGGGATCTTATATGGCCGTTTCATGATTGCAGTTGGTCATTAGCACATTCCGTGGCTTAGTTAAGTGTTTTCAGCTAGAATAAACGGTGAGTCAAACATTGACAGTTGTCATTTTCTTACCGCTAGAAATACGTGTACAATCACTAGGAGTCTTAGAGCTCAGCAGTATAAATAGAAGCAAGGCATGTAAGAACTAATTTGTCAAATGTGTGTAAGGTAACTTTTAAGCTCTAGTTGAGTTCTACCTAGCTGATTAGTTGAGTTCTTCTTAACTGAATCCGTAACAAAACATATGTTTAGCTTGTAATCATTCACTGATCATGTTAATTCGAATTCAGTTCTTATCAAGCGGTTCCTGATTTGATTTATTTTCTTGCAGATGAAGAAGCCTTTTCCTCACAGTTTTATGAAATGGTCTTGGTTTCAGAGTTTATCAAGAATTATTTGAATATTCAAGTTTTAAGACCGTTTAGTGCTGATGAGATCTTGAAGGTATTTTAATCTGTTTTCATTATGGATTCCATAGAATATTTTATTTAACCTCAATGACTTTTCTGATGCCTTTTTTTATTTATTTCCAGTTAAATAAAGTTTTATCTGGTGTAAGAGTTCTAGCGGACAATGTTTTGAAAACCGGTTTTTGAATCGACTCGGTCGAGTCACCGGGTCACCGGATTACCGGTTGGACCGCCGGGTCAACCCGGTTTTCAAAAAAAATATATATACGTATATATTTTCAATAATTAGAAAGAAAGTATGCATATAAATCCTGAAATATTCCATATATTAAGCCTAAAGACTATTTATTAACAAATATAACATGTAAAATTAAAATTACGTCGCAAATATATACAATTAACATGTTTTATTTATAAAAAAAATACGAAAAAACCGAAACCCGGCCGGGTCTCATGACCCGGGTTGACCCGGGTCACTCCAAACCCGGTCAAACCCGGCGGGTCAAACCGGGTTTCGAAAATATGAAACCCGGTTTAATTTGACCCGTTTTTCGGCTAGAACCGGTTCAACCGGTTGACCCGGCCGGGTCGAACCGGGTTTCAAAACACTGGTTTTAGGCACCAATTTGTGTGTATGTATATGGAGTAGCATATGCCATACTGTATATGATATTTTAGAACCATCTTTTTGGTTCAGGTACAAGTATGGCCTCATAGAGAATTTGACATGATAGAGTATGAAAATTGTGCAAGTGTAGGAAAAGATTTGATTTCTTGTACAGTACCTGCGTAGATATGTTGACTATCTAAGATAGAGTAATTTGAGGGATATGGATGAAGTATGGGTGTCACTGTGTGAGGGATGGTTCTAGGAGTTTAATCATCAAATTGGATGATTTTGTAATTTATTTCAATAGTTTATTTACAAAGGATTGTGTAGACTAAAAACTTTACAAGGTATATATTCCAACTTTAATACCGGTGTAGCTCTTACAAATACTTCTGATTATCCGAAGTCCATTATGATTTGGTACCCACACTATATAATGGAGTTTGCACTTTCCAAATCACAATTTCATGAACATTGATTTCTATCAACGTACAACCCCAACTCATTGTATTTCCTTAACTCTATTACGTGTATACAAATAAATAAGTTTACAAAATACTTAGTATCGTTAAAATGTATTCATATTGTAAAATTTTATTTTTGTCATATGTGAGAAGACAAACCTAGTGTCCAACTTTTAAATGTAAAAATGTTTTGTAAAAGTTATAAAAGTGTTTGTAATATTTTATAAAAAATACGAGGTTGAATAAAAATTCCTTTGATCATAAAATGTATTAAGCATTTATTTATTCATACCTTTAAGTGATTAAATGTTCGAATTGGAAATTTATGACTAATTACTTGTTTACGTTTAATTTTACATTGAACGTTTTTACATTTTGTGATTAACAAAACGTAAAGAGGTCGAAAAATATTAATAACGTTTTTAGGCATTATTTCTATCAACAAGGTTGACGTGGAATACTAATGGAAGCCTGCTATGTGTTCTCATTGTATGGTATTTGGGCACAATGAGAAAATATGTAAAAATTTAGTCAGAGACAATGTGGAGGAAGTCAATAATGTAGGAAATAAGAATGAAACTAGGGGGAAAAATACAGTCATTGATGGTTTTGTTGAAGTAAGAAATAGAAAAGGGGAAAACTGTAGAATATCTTAACATATAAATGGAAGGATTCACTTTAGGTTTTAGAGAGAGAAAAAGATGGTTGGATGAACACTTAGAGAGAGAAAGAAAAAGGATAATATTAGATTAGTGTAATGTGAGAAATGAACAACCAGCACCCTCTCCATGTGTGGAGAGGGTTTATATATGACTTACAATGGCCGGCCATGAACCCTTAGTGGGCTTATCCATGGGGCTTTGGCCCGGTTAGCTTTCTAACATAACCATACAACTTACTACGAGCTACGACTAACTATATTGGTAGTGACCGACACTTTTTTGTATTTCTAACAATCTTCTCCTAAGGGAGGTCACTCCAATTTACAAAAATTTAAACTTAGCATACTATGTTTTCACTTCGTTCTTGAGCTCGTAGTCTTAAACTTCAATCATTAACTTGTGATTTGATGTAGTGATCATTGACTTTTGATGTGAGCTTGTTCTTTATCTTGACTAGAATGTGAGAATGTGATCTTGAACACCTTGAGATCATCAACCAAGCATAATCTCGTTTTTCCATCTTGTAAACTTTGCCATCTCGTGAACTTGTGACTTCTGGACCGACATGCTTATACCTTTCTTGATTTGATAATCTTAAAAAGCTTTACTAATGCATCTTTCTTGAATTTCTTTAACTTTAACACTTTGTCGTTTCAAGAAGGACGTACGGTATTAGAGTAGCGGAAGTCTTGAAACATGTACTTGAGCTTTCATGATGTCTTTATATTTGTCGGTTGGGTATGATCATGTGGCTATGAATCTTGTGAGTCAGCTCGAATTAGGTACCTCCATCACCATCTTTATATATTCATGAAATAAAACAGTTAGTAATAAAGCGGGGGACGAATATGGCTTTGTAATTTACCCGTGTTTGGTTGGAGTAACCTTCGAATCCATGAGGATCGACCTGTGATCAGGTAGATTCAATTTAAGAAGAATCTCCTTGACAGGATTTCCAGCTGAAGTATCGAATCTTTCTAACACATATGTATCAGATTCATCAAACTTAACATGTTCTCATTATCGGAACGTCTCAAACCAGACAACACGATAAGAGTGAACCAACGAGTTACTATCTCAGCGATTGAAATAAAAAATTGATTTGAAAATCAATCGACATGTCACTTGCTAAAGTGATTTTGTGACACATCGAGAGTGTTAATCATTTCAAAAATTCATCAGCAATCGTCAATTCATAACCTGGAACAAGTTTGATTCATATAGAATCGCACAAGTCACCTACCATGAGCTTGTTTGATGTTGGCTCAAGCAGGATTTCTATCTTCATAGTGAATGAAATCACTCGGATGTTTTGGCAAAATCACAAGGATAATGCGTAGGACTCTTAATATGTTAACTTGTTATTCACATTGTGTGACATAGCAAACATGATTTGACAATTGTCCTAATGAGATTTATGGATGATCTCTTTTGGCTCTAGACTTAATAGTTCACTTTGTTTTTAGTGATCGGAGGCTAGAGCAGACTGCCACCTTTTCAATATCAACTAACCCAGAGTGAGAAATTTGATAGAAATGCGTGTAATCTACGTGAGAAATGAAACAAGAGTCTGTTGAGAGACCTTGAGTGGCTAGGGAGGGTTGTGCATAGTGTCACTAGGTCCATGACTGTCTTCAATGTCAACAATCATCTTTGTGATTCTAGACAGCAAATGTATTGACTCGATTTCTGCCTAAGTGTAAGGAGGACTTCTTTCTTTTCACCCTTTATCTTAACTTTTCTTTTTAATTCTTCAACCCCTTCAGCGCTTACCGAGACTTCATAACTAGAACCTTGTTGGGTTTGTTCCAGTACTAGCTCCATCTCAGTCGACACTTTTCCCTTATTCTCACTTTTACTCCTTTTTTTTATACTTAAGGACTACTACACTAACTAGTGGATATCCCTGGGTAGATCCCTCTGGTTCTGGCTGGATCATGGGATTTGAATACCTATGCCTAACCTCCTTATAACTCTATAAATTTAAGTACATGGTCGGTCTTTTGGGTATTCCATCACAATCGAAACCAGAATCATTGAAAAGTTCAATCAAAGTGTTTGATATAAATATCAAAAGATTTACATTTTGAGAGTTTTTTATCATCACTAAAATCTCCCCCTTAACATGTGCACCGTAATCGTAGTACATGCTATGTGTTGGAGTGTATTGAGTCCATTTTATATGATCACATGTTAATACAATTTAGATTCAGTTTAATAACATTTTCTCCCCTTATCTAAAATGTTAATCCCTTGATATTTTAAATATCAATTGATTAAAAGCCGGGGATAAAATGTTACATAATCACTATAAGGAACATTTTAATGCCCCCCCCTCAAGTTTTAAGGGTATATAAGACTGTGCTGAGTACAATATTTTGAAAATTTTAGAATTTACTAAGAAATTCATGAAAATTTTGTACTCGAGCACACCTTATTTTTACCAAAGTCTACACTACATATATACAAATTTACAAGTTTATGATATACGAAATGACCTTTGAGATATGAACACAATATGACAAAGTCATATTGTTCTTTGCAGCAGTCTGAGGTCAGTTTCGTAGAGTCTACCGCCAACAAATTTCTTTAAACTCCTCATCATCCTCCTTTCCTTTAGCAGCTTGTTGATGTCCTTGATCATGAAATGAGCCCTTTTCTTTTCCAAAGTGCTCCATCTTCTCTTTGGCAAGTACTCCATGTTGATATTCTTAGTAATGTCTTCGAGCGAAGAAAGAAGTCTTGTTAACGTGCCATCACAGAACTTGTACAATTCGTCGGAGTGCATCAACCTGTTTCTCTTGTAGTCGTTGACATAAATGAATCCTTGAGGGTCTTTGTATGGAGTGTACAGGTGCCTTTTTCTGAGATCTGGTCTTGTAGTATCAGGCTTGGTGACGTTGATCTTCTTTTGATAGCTTTCAACTCCAAGTTGAAGATCCTCGACCCGCTTCTGAATAACCAGACTTCTGGTGAACATCCTTAGGGCTATTGCGAAGTCAGCAACATCATCCCCTGAAAGATTTGTGAGCCAATTCTGAACCACAAGAATTAACATATCCTCGATATCATTGATCTGAAGTCGTGGAAAGTCACCTTCCTTAAATATGTATAATGCGTTATCAACTCTTCTCACTACAATCTCTTCCAAGTACCCGTATCCATGTTTCCACATTACCTTTACATGAGTGACTGACAGAATACGTTTTGTAGAATATACATCTCCTCTTGATTGCCCGCCTCTTACATATGCGTAGAAGGAATTACGTTGCTCTCTCCAATGTGATATACCCCATAACACATATTTATTATAAGCAACTTTAACAGGACTCTATATGTTTGGAACCTTGCCTTTAATGCCTGGAAGATCATACAGAGCGGCCTTTGTCTTGGTGGTAGACGTCGTGTATGTCATAGTTAAAACTCCTCCTTGTAGATACTTAAGATCATTGTTGATGAAGTATTCAAATGGGCGTGATCAAAGGAAGGGGTTTGGAAAGATCAAATGGGTAGTCATCGCCTTTAGGATTTTCCTAATTAAGCTTTTCTGAAAGAGCCTTGTAGCATTGTTCAAAGTCATATTTTAATTCAGCAAAATTAGAGCGGGTGCCTTTGAGTAGTTTGAATGCAGGTCCTAACATAATTTCTTGAGTTAAATTTTTGATTTTCAGGCCATTCAAGATGTATCCAGAGAAGTCTATAGGAGGGCTCATCAATTCATCAAAGTCCTTTAACAATTAATTAGTAGAAGTAGAAGCTGCTAGAGTCATCAACCAATTTTGAGTTGGTCCTTCCTGTATAGTCTTGCCAACATACCAGTAAGGGTCAGTGGGTTCTTAAGGTGGTGTAGGTTTCTTGAACCAGTCACGTCTAGAGGCAGTCTCATTCCTTGTCTCATCTTCATTATCACCCATATTTCCTTCTTGATCTTGTGGCATGTCTGAGTCTGCAACCTCGAACACTGGTTCCTCTTATTGAACAGACTTTCCAGAAGATTTCGGTTGAGACTTGGTGCCTTTGGAAGAGCCAGACATTGAATCTTTCTTTTTCGGACCAGTGGTTAGTTCTACATCTTTGCTTAGCTTTCTCCTCTTTAACCCTCGGTCTGATCCAGCGGAAGGGTCTTCATCTTTCTCTTTGCGGCTTCGCTTGAAAGAATACACATCATAAGAGAAGAATAAATCTTTGTTGAGATCGTAAGATTTTTTCAAACTATCATAGCAATCTCGGTGTTCCAGAGCTGCCAGATATGATTCACTTTTCTCTATTTTGTCGATAAGAATCTTCTTTAACTCAAATTCAGTAAGTGTAGAAGCAGCCTCATAAGTAGAATGTGGTTGAGAAGACACCTTTGCTAGAGTAACTTCATCATGTGATTCTTTAATCAATGCTTCGATCACAGGTGGAGCGAAGTTAGACACTTCCTTAGGCAGAATTTGAGGTAGCTGATATTTTACTTGCTCTTTGATTCTAGCCGTGAGTGACTCAGAAAAGAAGTTCATGAATTCTTGTCTGGTTTCTCCCAACCTAGTGTCTAGATGTTCATCAACTAAAGTTGTCAATTGAGTGTGTAGAGGGTCCTTTTTAAGTTTAGCAACTTCCTTTTCTAATGCTGTTATTCTATCATTGAATCGAAAGACTGATGCAAAGTCAGGAAGTGTAGATAAAGGATTTATAGTATCAATTATCGGTGATGGATTGGGTGTTGTCAGTATTGGTGGAGGTGTGAAGGTTTGTGATGATTGAGGAATGTTTGTGTATACAGGTGATGATTCAGTGATAACAGAAACTGGTATTGTAAGAAGAGTGGGTGCCTGAGTTCTTGGGACTTCATGGTGGATATGAACATCTAGTGGAGAAACAATTTCTGCATCAGTATGAGGAATATCTGAAAAATTTAGGAATTTGGATGCCAAGTCAGATGAACGAGAAGAACTAGTAACAGGAACTTCAGCCTTCTTCGTAACAGTAGAAATTGTCACATGAACATCTTTAACAACTTGTTCTTGAGTAGTCTCTAAATTTTCATTCCCTTGTTGAGCGTCAATCATTTTAGCATCAGCACCCTCACTGATTTGAAAACTTAACTATACTTATAAATATAACTTAATATACATATATATAATTAAAATCAAAATATCAATCAATAAGAGAGAGTAAGTATTTCGTAAGGGGTCTAGAAGATTACTTTTACCCAAAGTAAAATCCAAAACCTTCCCGGGTCGTTTCCCGACGAGGCGTGAATTGAGAATCGAGTTTAAGTTCGTGATTGCGTGATTAAATGATTCAATGATTTTTTAATTCTATTTCTACAATTAATATGCAAAATCAACTAAAAGCACGCTAAAAACGAAAGCAATTAAAGTTAAAACACGAAAAACGATAACGGGATCAAAACCCGAGCTTTAAAAACCTAAATCTCCAAATTTTAACCCTACAAAAGCAAATTTAATTTTTAAAGGTCCTAAACGATAAAAGAAAATTAAAAAAAAAGAATTATATTTTTTTGACTTTTATTTTATTTATTATGAATTAAAAACTGATTTAATCTAAAAACTTAATTAAAAATACTAAACTAATTTGGAAAATTCTGAAAAATTCAGGAAAAGTACTTCTAACTACTCTGATCCTAGGAAAAATAAGAGTGGGTTCAACAGCTTTATGGAATAAGCTGGAAATAAGCCTAAAAGGGCTTATAGCTTAAACTGGCAAATTGGTATTAAATATTAAAATTATCAAACTAGAATCGAAAAAGACCCAAGGGCGAGTGGTAGTGGAGTGTGTGTGTAAAACGTTTGGGAGTTACGGTTGAGGTCCCGGGTTCAAAACTGGGGCCTCCCTATACTCCCAAATATTTTTATTTTTGAATATTTCTTTTTGCAAAAGCTTCTAATAAGCTTAAAGACCAACTTTAATAAAGGCAATATTTTTAGAAACTTAAAATAAGCCTAAAATAAGCTTATGAAAATGACAGTTTTACACTTAAAAGCTTTAAGGCTTTTAACACTTAACTGAAATTGCTTATAAGCTTGAATAAGCTCACACCTAAACTAAATAAGCTAAAAGAACTATAAACCTAACCTAATAAGCAATCCTAAACACTAATTAAGCAAATCCAATAAGCAATAAGCTTAGAAATCAAAATTAGTTTTTTGATAAAACTAGGAACCAAAAAGCATAAGAGGGTACCTTTAAGCTACTTTTTAAGCTAATAAGCTAAGGTCTAAAACCTAAAAACGAATAAAGTTAGTACTATAAACTATAAGAAAAAGCTAAATTAAAGCATTTTAAATAACTACAAAGCTAGAAAACGACTTATAAAAATGGTTGTTTACCCTAAAACATATTTTTTTGGTTTCTTCAAGTTTTTTTCTAAAAAACTAAAGAGCTTTTGCAGGCCTAAATTTAAGCTAGTTAATGATGTTTAAATACCTTAACAAGCTCAAACATATTAAGCTTGTACACCAAAGAACTTATGTAATGAAAATCAAAACCTAAAACATCTTTTAACTACTCTAAATTTGAACATGAAAAGTGGTGTTTAAACCTTTTTTAAAACTTACAACTAAGCTTGACAGTTTTGACCCACAACCAAAAAATGATAATTGTAAACCTTATGACTCCTATTCTAATTCATATAGAAGTCAAAATAGGGCAAAAACAAAATATTAAAACAACTTAAGAACTTAATCACAAATGAAAGCAGTTTGAGTAAGTTTGAGAAACACAGTTTCAAGACATTGTTATAAAAGACTTAGAAAATAAGTTTTGACCTTTAAAAACTTTTGTAAACTGATTAAAACTACTAAAATAAGCTTGACAAAGTTGGGATTTAAAACACAAATTACTCAAACAGCACTAACCTTAGTTAGTGCTTCTTGTGCCAAACACCCCTTTAAAAACATAAAAGTCATTTTAAGCTTAATACAAACTTAGAAAACTTATGAAAACTAAAAACAGATTAAGCAAAAGGCAAAATAAGGACAAATAAGTAATTTTCAACCACTAATAAGTACTAGACAATAAGAAATACAATATAAGCAATTTTAAGCTACAAAGACAATTTTACTCAAAACCTAAGTAAAGGCTTCTAATTAATAAGCAAGCATAAATAAGCAATGAACAACATAAGTAAGCAATAATAAGCAGTAATAAGCAAAGAAATAAACAGTTTAATAAGGTAACAGTTTTAAGCTATAAAATGTAAAGAGTGAGCTTACAAGCCCCTTTGCACAAACAAGGGTATAAATGACTCTTAGATCTTATCAACAAGCTCTAGCTTGTTTAAAAACTCTTAGATGGGTGATTTTTGAGTGAACTTTTCTTAAAAACTAAAAGCTATGAAAAAGTCTAATTTGCTTTATGAAAATAGGTTATATAAGAGCTTATTAGAGCTTATCATAACTTATAATTCATTAACATATGGTAAAACAGAATTTTGCAATAAAACTTGAAATTTCATTAATACTTAAAAACTTTTACAAGACTTAAAAAGAAAATACAATAAGCTGATTTTAAACTACAATAAGCTAAAAATACAATAAATAAGTTATTCTAAACTAGATAAAAAACTAGATGCCCTAAACAAAGAAACTAGTCTTCCATATATAGCCGAGCAGAGAAGGTTTTAGGTCTTGAGCTTGTGTGTTTCTTCTGTGAGGAGAAGTTGAGAGTGCTCTCCAAGCCCTCAATCTTGGCCATTGATTCTTCTTTGTGCTTTTTAAACCCTCATCATAACCCTTGATTCATTTTGTCCAATAAGCTTCTATGGGATTGCCAAGGTGAAGTTGTCCTCTTCTGGGGTAGGGTTTTAGTTGGGTTTTGTGCTTTGTATTAGTGTAGGGCAAAGGTTCTTTGAACCCATCTCAGCCTTTGATTTGATTTAAAGTCCCATCAACCAATGAGAAACCTTAGGATTGCCAAGGTGGAATTGGAAATTTGTAAAGTGGGGTTGAGGTGGGAAAGTAATGGGTTTGTTTGTTGAAGCAGGGGTCAAGGAACAAAAGTGATGGGTGAATAGTGATAGTGGGTTTGGCGGGAAAATTGTTGTGTTTGTTTTGGGGATAACGGGTTAACGGGGTTAAGGTATGGGGACTAACGGTGTAATGAAAAGGGACTAGCTGTGTTAGTCCTTAAGGACTAACTATGAAAACCCATAAGGACTAATGGTGTAAAGGGTTTAAAGGGCTTATGGTTAAGTATTTTGGGCTTAGGCATTGGGTCGGATTTAGGATTAAAAGGTTTTGGACTTTATCAAGTTAAGGCTTTAGTATACATGGCTTAATGGGCTAACTTGGCCCATTAACTTGGGTGCGGGTTGGTTCATTTAAGATGCACATGTCATTGGCTTCGACTTTGACTTTTTACGCTCTTTCTATTCCCGTGCTCGGTTTTGTCATTTTCGGCTTCGTTTTTGTCCTTTAGTGAATATCCGTTACCTGCACAGTATACAAAGCAAAACAAACATATATTTGGCATTTTATGTCCGTTTCTTGGTCATTTAGGCTCGTTTTTATAGGTAAAAGGTATGTGTAATTAAGCACATACCAACAACTGTAAGAATCTTGGTAGTTTCCCGGGGAGTGGACATAGTGATCATATCCAGTGATACACTTGTCCTGACACTTTAAAAATGTAAGGCCATCTCTCGTTGTTGATTGCCTCATCAATCTTAGCGCCAAAAGAAGTCATTCCAAACATCTGATTGTATGCCCGGATGTTTTCCATAAAATGCATGTTCTGAAGTAGACGTTTAATATACTCGGGTGGATCAGGGTTCGGCTCCATGTAAAATTTCCCCCCTCCATAACATAAATGATACTCAGGTCTGTGGGAGTTGGAATGACCTTTTAATCGCTCGCTGAACTGAAATGCAGCTCCACAATGATGACACTGGTGGTCACAGTCTCTTAAATCATTGTACATATAGGAAACACCTAGATTCATTAAGCGGTAATGAGTTAATACATTGATAAAAGAAAAACGACAGAAACAGAGCAAAGCATAATAGAGAAAACTAATCACCTCCAATGTGATTAGAATTGCAATATTAGCCAGTGGCACAGGTAAATTTTGGCAATCGTCTATTTCTAACTCTTAGAGTAGATGAGCGACTGCTTTTTGAAGGCGACCCTTCGGATGGCAACATTCTTTGGAAAATATTATAATGCGCCCTCTTAGATGGCGTTGAAGCCAGAGGACCAACGTGGGTAGAACCTATGAATAACACATAAAATAGCAACAGAAAAGCAAGCATTAAGATAGTGCTCCGAAAGACGCTGCAAAATTGCAATATTTAAAACCTAAAATGTGTCTACAATGTACTAAAGGATACCTGTAGGTCTGAAACCTGTAGTGTCTATGGTTGTCAATAAAAACCCACTATTTGCTATAGCACATGGTTCACAACCCATACCGAAAGATTGACCTGCAAGTAAAACAATTTATGAAATTACAAAAAAACCAATGAAAGGTTTACCAAAAAATATTGTAACCATTAACTTTCATACCTTATGTTTCTACACTCCTCGATTACTAAAATAGACAACCATAACGATCATCTAGAAAATGCCTAGGCTTCAAAAGAACCATTTCTAAATCATGTTCATTGGACGCAAAATGAACAACTGATTGCTAAAAATCCAGTATAATCTCTTTTCCTATAGATCTCGGCATACGGGTAACATTGTCCCAGTCATAGCTTAAATCTATGAACAACGGAAACAAACAATGAAAAAACATAACCACTGATAAAAAAACATAACCTCCAAGCACATATATTTAAAAACAGACACTTACTTTTATTTAGGAGAAACATTGTATCCGGGGAATCATTAAAGACTGGTTGTGCGTTTGTAACGTTGTTAGTAACCGCTGCATTCAATGAAGTTGGTCGAGAAAGTACGGTTGTATCTATTGAAGATAACTAAGAGTATCTTTCAAACGCATGTAAATCAGGCAGTCGATCAACACCCTTTCTACCACTGTTTGTCAACTGTGATGAACTAGAAGAACAACGTGGGAATACGTTCCTCGCACAAAGCTGTGAATATCTGTCAAAAACATCAGACATATCACCTGCTTGTGACTTGCACTTAAGCCCACATAAAGTAGAGCCTGTGACTTGCGATGGTACCCCTATAATGTAATAAGATGACATATTAGACCAAATACCAGATAAACTTCAAAGAAATTAAATTGAATAAACACATGGTAAATTTCAATTACCTTCCAAAGGAGAATGACGATGAACATTGGACTATGTCGGCTCAAGTGTAACCGGTTGTTCGATAGCAAGCAACAAAGGTGTCAAACACTGGGATGTAACATCGTGTTGTTTCGAATTAAGGTTGAGTTTGGGTTATGTAACACCTTAGGGTCATCAGTTTTAGGTAGGTTTTTTGGTTTTCCTTTCATACTTATATAGACAAACACAACCGCCAACGACCGCCAAAAATAAGCGAGAAAACATCTTTAAGAACAAATAGTTTTGAAACGGCAAAATGAACAACAAAAGGTGTTTTAAAATATAGTTGATGAAACATAACGGGAAACATTCAGTAAACATGCGAAAGACAAAACAAACATTCAAAACGAAAATGCCAAACATCAGACACACGGTTTACAACAATTAAAGAAATTACTACAGCTAATTTTGAACATATCATGTGACACATTCAAGCCTAGACTAAGTTTTGAATATCTTGGCAACCAAACATATGCATGATGCATCCTCTTTTACACTTCCTAATCATTTATACACGTTTGTGACGAAACACCTTTCTAGCATTAAAAACAAAATAGATTCATTTTTATGTCTTTTCAATTTACATGAGACTTCCTAGCTATTAAAAAGTTATAAGAAAACTGTCATAGCTAGTAATATATTATTGGAAGTTTTGAAATTCAGCAACGATTTATGAATGTCTTATCTACCATGTATATTTCTTTCACCCATTACGCCAGTTAACCTGTTAAGTTGCTTTTTGCAATTACTTTTTTGTCATTTCATTACAGATACTACTATCACACCTAGAATGTTATCGCTGCATGTGTAGAATTCACTTTTAATCTTAAACAGTGAATGATGCAACGAATAAGCTCATTAACCTACTGGTAGAAACAACAAAAAGCAATTTCATACCTCCAAATATCTCGAATGGGATTACCAAACCTATAAACCGTCCCGGACCAAACTAAATATATATACGTCCGACACATTTTTATAAAATTCAGTGCTAACCAATATCAAATTCCAAACCACATGATGCAATGGACAAACATTACAAAGATACCTTACTCACATATAGAACAAAGCAACCACATATTAAGTTTCATTCCATATTGTTGAAAAAGAAAAGATTCATCCTAAAGAAGAGTATCCTAATCCAACACATAATTCATTCACATATACAAAGAAAGACATCAACCATCAACAGGCAACAACAATGTTAGCCTAATAGCATCAACAACAATCACAAACAACAACCCAACCCTAACATCCTAAACAACATAGACAACCATAAAAATTGAGATTGCAAAAATAAGAATAACAAAACGGAAAACATGCCCAAGATAAATGTAACATTCCGTATTTTTAGGTCATTTACGACGTCATCTATTTTACTAATTATTTTTTTAGCACGCGTTTACTTTTAATTCTTATTATATATAGTTAAATCGCGTAAACTAAAAATCAACAATTAGCGTAAACAGACACCAAGCGAATTAAAGTTTTCATCAAACAAGCAATATGTTATTTTTACGAAAGTAATAATCAACGTTTTAACATTTTATTTTTATTGGTTGCGTAAAACGTTTACGTTTCGCAATTAAATACATTTAGGCATACCCGGAAGCACCAAAACTTTTCTACGCTTCAACAAATATCCACTTTTATACCCAATACATAAAAATTACAAATATCTTACCTATATACATACATGACCGGTTATAGATAGAAAAACCAAAAAAAAATATCTAGTTTAGAAACATGATCCTTGAAATCATGGGATGATTCCTAGTTTAGGGGACATAGAGCTCATTTCTTCCAAGTATTGACCAAGACCTCCTTAAGACCCTCATTGTGTCTTGGACTAGTCAAGATGATATATAATGCCTTAGACTTGATACATAACACATACTTGCTCATTTCCTTAAGTGAAAATTTTCATCTTTTCTCTCTTTCTTTTGGCAAAACCCACGGCTCAAAAAGCCCATCCCACACAAACCATACAAATTTTTCTACCACTTATGCAAGCATACACACAACATATCTAAGACCTACTAAGATGGTTTGAAGGTTAGGTTAAGTATTTTCAAGTGTTGAAGCAAAGAAAGTGAAATTAGGGTTTCTTGGGAAATTAAGGTTTCTAATCTTGCAAGCTTGGTTTAAAAATCTAAACAAGGGTTTAGATTATATTTCTCATCATCATTTATTTTAATCATTCATTCCATCATAATAAGGTTATCTATAAACCTTTATGGTCTTTACTTTTTATCATTTTTATGTGTTCTTGTTCTATATAAAACTAAATCACCATTTAGTTTTTTAAACTTGTATGGATAACTTACTTGTGATTATGATTTTGTACACTTTTTCATATGATATGTGATTGGTAATATCATGGAATAATGAGATTATAAGTATGTTAACATGTTGGTTTAAGTGGAAAATGTTTAAGTATAAACTAGTGATTAAAAGTTAATTAAGGAAAGTTATGATTTTATGTGAAGTTATGAACTTGTGATCTTGGACTAATGGAAAAATTATGGATCTTGGACTATATAATATATATGACATAAGTATATTAAGAGTTATAAAGGAATTGTGGTATTTTAAATTGTTGAAAAGTATATATAAAACAAGTATACAATTAATTATATAAAAGATACAAAAGGGGCTGTTTGGATTCGAAATCCAAACAGTAAGGTTTCATTATTATAAAATACTACGTCTCATGACGATTCCAAAATGATAAGAAACTCAAAAAACCGATGTATAACGAAAAAGATACGACGATTACAAGTTTACGATAATTAATACTTTTATAAAAAGTTACTGTTCATCAGGGACTTTATTTTTGGAAAAACATCATAAATAAATAGAACTTTTAAATACGAAGACGTACTCGAAAGAATCGCTAAAAACGGAGTTAAAACGAATAAGTTACGACATTTACGATAACTAAATCTATAAAAATAAATATATAACTGTTATGAACAGTAAAATCACTATTCATCAGAAAAACTCAAATTTTGAAAATGTTATATTTTGATAACTCGTCTTAATACGAAGGCGTGGACGTAAGAAACGAAAGAAACGGACTTAAAACGAGAAAGTTACGCCAGTTTTACTAAAGTATACTTATAAACGTTTTTACTTTATAAATATGATTTCACTAAAACGATTAGATGGTGATGTAGCTATATAGAATTATATGTGGTATTAGTTAATCAAAGTACTATATTACTAGGGAGTTTCATAATGAGGCCTCTTCGGGGTGGCGTATCGACGAGTTGTTGGATTTACGATTTAAAGTGTCCTAGCTCCTCATACGTCACTACATGACCTCTTAATTATGATAGCCCGAACGATAGTATGATGAGCTATACGACCTATAAATAATCAAAGTGTTTAGTACTTATACGACCTATATTGGATTAGGTTGCCTTCGGATTCCTTCGTGACGCATTTTTCTATTGTGAATACTTATTGATTACCATTCACTCGAGGTGAGTTCATAGCCCCCTTTTTACTACTTGATTTTTTTACAAAATCTACGAGGTGAATTACATTGCTTGTTTTACTATTGGACACAAGTGTTTTTCTAAGTGTTTACAAAGTGTATGCTATCCAGATTACTGCCTGAATATTATTGCTAAGTTACCTTATTGCCGTGAAGTCCCTATTTATCATGAACCGTTAATTGCTATTGTAGTAAGCGCGAGTGTTGTGGATAGATCTATCGGGACTGACAATTGTTGATCCCACGCCTTGATCGATTCTTTACGTAGTAAAGTGTTTGTTACCTTAGATGAATCCAAAATAACAATGGTTG
>BQNB010125874.1:3588-19695 GCA_026074375.1 Tanacetum coccineum
GAAGATGTATTTATAGAGGAGGAAATGTTTAAATTCAGAAAAATGAACATTTAAAAGATCAAATCCAAGAAATGTTTGTGAATTTAAGGTAACAATAGCTAAGTCTAGAGGGTATTTTGTCAAAAAGGAAGAAAAATACTGTTTTACCGGTGTCATACTAGGCCGGTCCCCTTAAAGATAAGGGGGCCGCCCGTTATGAATTAAGGGGGCCGCCCTCTGTTGGCTTCCATTTTTCACAGAAAAACGATTTTTCTTAGAATTTTTTTGTGAGAGTATTTCTGTTTTGGTGGTTTATTTGCAGCAAGCCCTATTGAGTTGTATGAGCACATTTAATCATATAGCATGTAATAAACATATCAAGTCATGAAACCAAAGTAGCATAAGTAGTTGATTAAATAAAACAACTAAAGGTTTAAGTCATCATAGCAAACAAGTACCTAAAGATAACTAACACATAAGTCTTTCCGAATACATCGGATAATCACCACACAAGTTGTTAAGAACATACACATAATCAAGTTAAAAATTATCTTAAACTACATTTAGACATCTAGCTCACTTCACTCCTATCTCTTCAATTCTTCTTCTTGCTAAACACTCCTTTTAGTGCCTTTACAAATGACTTGAACCCTCTGCGCATCTCCTTGTGCATTTGTTGCGTTTGGTTGAGCAAGGTGGTTTGTCGTTCAAAGAGAGTTTCATCGGTTTGTTCGGAAGCGGAAGGCATATGGTAGTTTTGGTAGTTGAGTGGATTGAGGGAGTTAAGATAAGTGGTAGGAGATGTAGTACTTGCTCGAGAAGTTTCGACATGGTCATCATCATCATCATGTTGATGAGATGACGTGCCTTGATGATGAGAGGACTAAGAGGAGACGAAATGATGCACCTTGCCACGATCACTTTGAGGTCGTCGAGTTTGTTTTAGGACAAGAGGACGCATGACTGTCTTAACAATGTTATAGATGTCATTATCAAGATGAGGATACGTTTCCATGATGTGTCGATAAAGACGAGTAAGAAACATGCCATACGGAAGATTCGCGATTGAAGTATCTCTAGCACATTGGATTCTTTTGACGAAGAAATAAGCAAGATTGTATTGTTCCTCGGCAACAACATAATACAACATGTGAGCGAGACAAGCGGGGAGATGGTCCCGATGTCCTCCTAGTCCGAACACATTTTCTCGATTGAGTTCTTCCCATTGCTTCATGTCGGGGCTTAATTCTTTGGTGAGAATTTGATTTGGATTGTGAGAGACCGTTTGACTTTTGATGGTACGGTCTACCACGACACGTTCTAATTCAAGAAGTCGACGAATGTCGAATATCGTCAGGAGTAGGAAGGACGGTGGAGTATGGTCCCTCGGTTTCTTGAGAATACTCAAGAGATGCTCAGGTACACGCGTTGGTGAAAACAGGCTTGGACGTGGTAAGGAATTTTGAGGATTTGACTGAATTAAGCAAGAGTGAGGTTATGAAAATTAAGGTTGATCATAAAAAGAGATGGACATAGATAAGCAATATTCATCGGCTTTGAATGTGATTGACTATAGATGTCTTAGAATAAATTTGGCAACAATGGTTCGTTGATTTTAAAGAGACAATCGAAGCGAATGTTTGTGAAGAGACGCTCGATGTTGTTGGATTTATAATAAGCTTGATCAACAACACGACCTTCGTGAATGTTTCAATTTTCAATGGATTTGTAGAATTTGGCAATGGTAGGAGAGATGCCGAGGATTTTGGATACTTTTGGGATGTAGGATTTAGTAAGGGATATATAGGTGGTAGTGGCTCTTGCCATTTTGTCACCTAAGCAATTTATCAACAACATAAAATGTTATACACCAATATAATAAGGAAAATGGAATTAAGTTTTTGAAAAATGACAAATGTGGGACAAGGATTACTTCGACACTAAAAATAGCTCCTAAGAAGTGATCCATATGTTCCTTAATTTATTTTTGACTTAATTCGGGATGTCCGAATAATATACTATTAGTTATTATTTAACATCAAGACCATGAACCAAACACTCCCTTATTAATATGAAATTTGTTTAAGCTTGTCAAAAACCATATGTCAAGTATATATCATGTTGACAAGTATAAGTTTATTATTTTTAACTTGATAAAAGTTAAGTGGTGTTTGTTTTTATTCAAAAATCGTGTTTTAAATAAGGTGAACCCAAACGCCCCTTTATTTCATACTAATCGCAAAATATATCAACATCATATGAATTATCATATCTTGATGTGATTATATAAGCTAGATAAGTGTTTACACAAGTGACAAATACTACTGGTTATAGGTGCATTTAAATCTAAAAAAAGTTGAGCACTAAGAAACTAACACATACTCCCCTTTTATTTTGATAACACATTTTTCTATTGATTCGAAAAGTATACATTTAGGAATGTACGTTTTGATGAATAGTAATGTTGTTTTACCATGTTTTTTGGCATGAATCAACAATGTATAAACTTTGTTTTAGACTTTGAATAAAAATATGTATGTATATTTATGAAAATTTTGAACCAAAAAAAATTGTGACTCAATTAGTGTTTTGATTCAATCCTATCAAGAATGTAGTGTTCCTATGACTACGGGTATCATTATAGTTATGGAAATCCTAAGCTAAAATAAAAGTATTGAAAATGATAAGAGGACCCAATTTTGATTGAAAGGCAAAATTGGATGAAATCAAATGAAAAGAATGATGAAAAACTTACAATAGATGTTGTTGATCGATTTGTTAGTGATTACCCCTTGCGAATTTTGGTTAATTGGATGATTTGAAGTTTGATTATCTGAGTTTTAATCGAAATTGGTTCTTTCCAGTAGGGTGGAAGAGGAAAGAAAAAAAATTGTGTTTGGCTATGTATTTTCGACTGAAAAGGGGTTGTTTGTTTTTTCCAGTGGCGGTCCTTAATTATTAAAGCGGATCGCCCAATTTACACGGCCGGTACCTTAATTTTAAGGGGCCGCCTTGAGAAAAAAATTTCTTTGACTTATTTCGGACGAGTATAATTCAGATGTCTATTTGAGAAGTGATTAGGGATGGAGTTTTTTGCAAGGGGAGGGAATTAGTTCTTGGAAAGGAAAAATTAATAATTTGATTTGAGACGAGACGAGGATTGGATAATGGAAAGTAACTGAAATAGCAAGACATAGTTGAGAAAATAAACAAGTTGATTTCGATGGACGTAGATGATGGTTGACATGGATCCGAGATGATCGTTGGGGTCGAAGGGAGTTTGTTTCATCCATAGTGTGTCAATGATCTTCGCGCGACTAATCCTACTTCTATGTTAATTATTAACCACTAGCTTGCTCTTCTTTATCTACGTGATTTTGCTACGTGGTCATAGAAGATTTCCATTTTGTTGACCTTAAATTTACCGCGGAAATATGTTCATAATAACTAATCTCTTCAAGCTAGAACCAAAAACTGGTACTTTCGAGAGATACACTAATTTTCTAAGAACTAATTATACTACATCAACATAGTAACACATAGACATTTACTTATATAATCTATACTTTATGAATATGAAAAGTGAAACGTACCTTGGTCTTTAGAATAATCTTCATTAATGTCTTCACAATGTAAACGATAAAGGCTCATGGGAACCTTATCATGAATTTCTTAATCCGAAGACAAAGAGTGTATGTGGATTATTAAACTCGGAAGATAAGATGATTTAGCCATTTGGTCCCCATCGTTTTATGGGTCCGAAGTTATTGTTTCTGAACATGTTTTGCAATTGGTTTGAACACATGCACGGTGAACATCTTCCACATTGAGAAAAGCTTGGTTGATGTGGATGATTCCTCATTTTGTGACTAGTGTTTGAGTAATTTGGTCTACCTTGGTCTCTCCTAGGTTAAGGTGTTTTGGAACGAGGATGAGAATTTTCATTTCTTCTTGGAGGAGGTGTTTTAGACCTCATTGTAGGTTTAGTAAATCCGACTTCGGGTTTTAAAGAAGGTTTGTAAAAACGTTTTATCTTATCATCACTTGCAATGAGAATTTTGGTATTATTTATAGGTATAAATTTTGAATTTGATTCTATCAAATTTTCTTTTGACTCGACTTATTGAGCTTTTACAAACTTTACTTGTTTGGTTTCGCTAGGTGATCATTTGGTAAATTTAAAACCTAATCCGGATTTATCTCCGAAAGTCTTTTGAGAACTTATTATTTTCTTAAGTGAGTGACTACTATTATTAAATTAATTTATCCTAGATATTTCATTTATAGGTCTATTTCAGTTAGTTCTTTGACATAATTTACATTCTTCAATTACTTCCTTACCTTTTTTCAACCTAGATAATTTATCTTTTTGTTATAGGACATCATTTCTAAATTTTATTTTAGCTTGTTTTAGAGTTTTATTTTAGCCATGACTTTTAGTCTAAATTGCATAGTCTACTATATGCATTACTAAGTCTTTTTAAAATTTAAAAAAAATTAAAAATTTCTTCGTCTAGTAATGATTTGTCATCACTAAAGTATTCGGTTTCAGAAAGTACCTCATTTGAATCTTTAGCCATAAGACATTTTTCATCCTTTGTTTTGTCCTCTTCATCATCGTTGCTATCACTCCAAGATCCTCCAACGAACGCCTTCTGGTTTTGATATTTTAATTGTTTCGGACATTCTCCGATGAAATGATTTGGATCTCCGCACTTAAAGAATTTTCTTTCGCTTTTCCTATTTTTGTCATCTTTATTTCTTTGAGATGATTTTCTTTCTTCATATGGTTGTCTTACGAATCGTCCTTGTCTTTTGAAGAATTTCTTGAAGTTTCTTACGGCCATGGCGTATTATTCATCTTCACTATCGGAGGTTGAACTATCTTCATCACTAGATTCCTTTCTAGCTTTTAAGGTAATAGATCTACTTTGTTCTCATTTGCTTTTGACGGTTTCAGAGTCTTTCTTGATTACTTCTTCATAGACTTTTAAATTTCTAATAAATTCGTCAAGTGAAAGAGTTGTTAGATTCTTTGATTCTTCAACTGCCGTGACTTTTGCGCGCCATTTAGGATGCAATGCCCTAAGAAATTTCCTAACACAATTCTTACTAGAAAAACCTTCATCAAGTGCTTTTAGACTAGTAATAGTAGTGTTAAATTTAGCAAATGCATTATCTATTGATTCATCTTCGGAATCATGAATAGTTCCATATTGTTGAACAAGAAGATCATTTTGTGAGCTTTGATTGTTATACCTTGATGAGCTGATTAACAAAGTATCCTAATTTTTTTTTGCGGTTTTGACACATTAAAAAATTCTGTCATATTCTTTACGAGGTGAAAAACACTTATATATTTACCGATTTGGCTTCATTAATTTTTAGTCAAGTTTCTTTTTAGATCATTATTTTGTTTATGAAAAGATACAATTTCTCTTTTTTGTTTCGGGATTAATTGAATAGGAGGAAATCACATCGGTAATAACATGCCAATGATCTAGATCTTTTGATTTCAAATAAGTTTCGAATCTATTTTTCCAATAAATAAATCCATCACTTTCAATAGTGGTGGTCTTTGCTTACCGTATTGCTTTCTAAATATTTTTCTGATTCCATTGATCTTTCAAGTTTTAAAAATACAATTTATTTTTAAAAATCTTGTTTAACCTGCTCTGGTACCAATTGTGGAAAACTAGAAGGGGGGTTGAATAGTTTTACACTTTTTATTTACGTTTTGTTTGTTGTAAAACTTGATTCGACTTATTATGAATTCAGTGCTTGCACAATATGAAAATAAACAGCTATAGAAGTGATAAAGTAAGACAAGAGATAAGACGATAAGGAACAATCCAAACCACAACGCGTGGATTTATAATGGTTCGGTAACAAAGCACCTATTCGACTACTCCACTCCCGGCTCCAACTCAGAGAGTTTTCTTCACTATGTCAAAAGGCTCTCTTATGACGGAGAAAAAACCATACACAACGTTGCTTACAAGGATTTACGAAAAAGCTAAATATCGAGTTCTAATATTAGCTAGAAAACCAAATCTATCAAACACTAACTTCACGACTTGTTCACTCTTCACAACTTTACAATCTTTCTTCAATAATATCGCACCTTCTTAAAAAACTCACAACTTTTTATACACATTATCACAACTTCTTCAACTTCTTTCACATCTTCAACAACTTCACAACTTCTTCAACAACTTCAAACCTTCACTTCACTACACTACTTAATATCACAAACTATCTAACACTACTTGTTAAAACACACGATCTAACTTTTATTACAAAAGGTGTCAAGATCTAGCTACTAACACACAACTTCACAAGGATATACAATTGATTTACAAATTATATGATATGATGCAAACAGATTGCTATGCACCCTAAGGTGTAATACTTCTTCACTTAATGATGGAAGTATTCTTCTCTTGCACTTGAGGAATTGAGCTTGGATCACTTGGAAACAAAGCTTTATGATTAAATGATCAAAGGATTTAGAGAGATGCGTGGGCTGTTTTAGAACAGAAAGAATGAGTGCAAAAGGTGAGAAAAATGTTAGGGAATAGTCTAGTATTTATAGGACAAGCTGGAGGAGCGGGGTCTATGGCCGGTCCCCTTAAATTGGGTGTTGGCCCCCTTATAATTAAGGGGGGCCGCCATGTATTTAAAGGGGGACGCCCATTTTCAGACGCTCCCCTTTTTGTCCTATTCAGGGGAGGTGTTTTATGGTTCTTTTATAGCCAATTTTTAGTTTGAAAATTTGAAATTCAAAATGTTTATTTTGAATAAAACATTTCTTTTAAATGTAGCAAAAATGTTTTGATGATGTTTATAAAAATGTTACAATATTTTTTAAAATTTGAGGTTGAATAAAAATTTTTTTGATCAATAAAGTGCATTAAGCATTTTATTTATTCATACTTTAAGTGATGTAAATGTTGAAATGAGAATTTACTCCTAATTACTTGTTTACGTTTAATTTTACGTTGAACGTTTTTATATTTTGTGATTATCAAAACGTAAAGATGTGAAAGATATTAATAATGTTTTTAGGCATTATATTTCTATCAACACACACGATTAGGAAGGTTTAGAATAGAGATAATTAAGAGAGGAATGCAAGTCTTTCACAATTTCCAAATTTTATAACAAAAGAGAAAAAGAGGGAAAATGAGTTTGTTACTAGCCTTAACCACCTAATGATGACTAGGTGGGTATTTATAAGAGAGGGAGGTTGGTTTTCCTTTCTTTATTTTCATAATTTTTGCAATCTATTCCCTAGTCTTTGGATAATATGCTATTTTTCACTTTTAGCATATTTCTCCTTATTACAAAAACTACTTTTATATTTTTTTTTTTTTTTTTTTTTTTTTTTTTTTTTTTTTTTTTTTTTTTTTTTTTTTTTTTTTTTTTTTTTTTTTTTTTTTTTATTTTTTTATTTTTTTTTATATTTATAAATAAGATATAACAACTAATAATAAATAAAACCACTTAAAGTATCATAATCGACACTTTTATGATCCTAAAAATCCCCCCAAGGGTCGATTATTATGGGTGTTCCCTTCTTGATCCTAGTGGTCTCCCGTTCACGTAAATTTCACAACGTCTCATTTGATCAGTTGGTTCAACGTTCTTCAACCTTTCCTTCAAACAGTTGCAGGTATTCAACATCTTTATTACTGAGACTTGGAGTCACATACCCATGCTTTACATCGTTATTATAGCTCTTTAACCCTTCCAAACCTACTTTTTAATGTTGCATAACAAACTATGAACTTTGATGTCTCATCACTCCTCTATTTTTTCTTGCTGTTCTTGTAATTATAGGCCATAACGGGCTCAGAGACGATGGAGCATCACCGTTGTATTTCTATGTTGGGAAGTGATTGTTGATGCAGTAAGATTGACCTTCTTTGATAGCTTTCCACACCTAGCTGAAAATCATGTAATCTTTCCTAGATCACCGTACTCCTGATGAAGACTGACAATCGACCAAACAAACAGTAGTTAGTAATTACATTGTAGAGACATATTTGCATGTACACCCGACCTCGAGCACTATTCCATCAGCCACAAGTGTGACCCGCCCAAACCAAAAACAATCCCTGAGAGAGGAAATTCAGTTACATCAGGGATGAACTTACCACCTCAAATGGCATGACCTAAATAGTTTACAGTTTTGACAGCCTTTTCATGACTATTTTTTAAGGATTGTGATTCAAATACTCCTTGTAGACCTTTTATATTTTATCGTTTTCCTACGAGATTCATGACGATCCTCCTGATGATGTCATCTAAGGGGCCAGATTAGTACAAGAGGCAGATTACGTTGAACTGAAGAATGATAACCTTTGTGATTTGGAGCAATCATATCTGGTCAAGACTATAAAAAGTGAACCAGGTCCATTCTCAAAGACTTACAACACGAAAAGTTATATGACTTTTGATTTTTTGGAACGGATTCTTATAGTGCAAAGATGATGAAGAAGATTCCTATAAACTCAACGTTATAATACAAGTTCACTAGAAATTTCACACCAGTATCATAGCACACACTACGCAAATAATTAGATGACATGTTCAAGACAACTAAGCCCTACGCAGGATAATGAGATCAGTACCCATGATCATGATGCAAAAAAACTAGAATGAAATGATATAACACATATTCTAATCTGAATAATAACATCTTCCGTACTCACACTTCATCCAATGGTCCCACATTCAGAATTAAACTCTTAACAATAAATATGATCCTAACTGTCTCCATCCAATCTATGGTAATTCCAAGATCTACTTGTACCATAAAGTACATGGATGCTCAAGACCTGTGAAGATTGTGTTGTGTACTTATAAGTTCCATGCAGTTTACATGTATGATGATGATATTGAAGAAAGACCAACTTCAAGATTGGTATACATAGTGTGTAATAAGAAGTTTTATCCTTATGCTCGATACAATGAATTGAAACATGGAAGAATCACGCATGCAAGATCTTCTACATCAAGAAACAAAAAAGAAGCCCGAAAATCCAAAGGATAGTCAGATATACTTCAAATTCAAAGATTGTTCAAACTAAACTATGACTTATCGGAACTGATGGACTGAGCCAAGTTTATAACAGTGATTGTTGCATATTAAGCGCAATTGGAAATCATAGTGTCAATTCACGATGTACAGCTTACCAAGACCCTCGAAGATGATATCGAGGATATGTATACGTAATTGTTTACTAGAGTTAGACGACTATGCTGGACTGGTTTGTTAAGTTGGTACGCCGTCACCTATTTTAATGCTCAAAGTCTATCTTCAGGAGTAACGGTGATTCTCTGGAAAGATTCCATATATTATGCAATTATATTTTGTGAAAATCACAACCCCTCCCTTAACCATAACATACAAGACCCACCCACCAAACCGCCAATCTCCTACCCCCTCCTTCTAACACCCCCACCCTAAAACTCCCTTCTCCATCAACTCCCCACCCACCACCCCCCTCACACAAACCATCCCACCCCCTCCTACCCCCCCCCCCTCCCCCCCCCTCCCCATTCCCATAATAAATTATATCTCTAGCATAGTCGTCTATCTTGCTGTTAACAATTTAGCGTTATACATATACTCCGCGATATACTCATTTCTTTCTTTTTGAGGTTACTTGTTTGTAATCGGACTCAGTGAATTGTGACACTATAGTGTGGTTACCATTGGCTTTATTTCCAACAAGCTCTGTGTTCGAAACTTGTGCCTCAACGATTCCTAGTTCCCAATAAGTCTTGATGATTTGAACAATCTTTAAATTTGAGTAGATTACTTCCTTTAGCTTTCCGGGCTCTTTTTGTTTCTTGATGTAGAAGATCTTTGCATGCGGATTCTTCCAATGTTCGACATTGTATCGAGCATAAGGATTAAACTTCTTTACACACTTGTCTACCCATCTTGAAGTTCTTTCTTCAATATCATCATCAGGAAAGATAACTGCAGGAAACTTATGAAGAGACATCACAATCTTCTCAGGTCCTGAGCTTCCTTTCTTTAGGTACAATAGATCTTGATTAACCAGAGATAGTGCAGGAGCTTTAAGATCTCTTTAACAGCTTTGAATGACTGGAGTGGGCCTTTGTGGATGTGGTGAGACTAAGATTTCTTTCCTGCTTTCCCACACAATATCATTCTTCAAGAAGTTTTGCATCTGATCAATGTGGTATTGATGCTCATCTCCTGAAGTGCATCGTTGTCTCAACATTTCATCAACAACTTTGCGTAGTTTTGCTTCATCAACAGTTTGTGACATTTCATTCACAAGTTCTTGTGATACTTTCTCAGTAGGAATCTCATCATCATCTGTGGCATAAGAATCCGTCCAAAATTCAAAAGTCATCTAATTGTTCTTGATTACCTGGTGTTTATGGACCTGGTTCACTTTTATAGTCTTGACCAGATGATGAATTCTTCCAAACACAAAGGTTTCTGCTCAGACGTAATCTGCCTCTTTATACTATTCTGCCCCTCAGGATGAGCATCATCATGAGGATCGTCCTGATCTCTTAGGAGAACGACAGAAGGTCTACAAGGAGTATTTGACACATGAAGTCTGTCAAACTTGTACTTTAGTGCGAGCTAAATGGGTAAGTCATCCTGTTGTAACTGAGGTTTCTCTCTCATGGTCAGATATAATTGGTATTGCTGTTCTTGTGCAGAAGCTGATTGGATCGCGGCTCGGGTTGTGTACTTGCAAAATATGTCAGACTGTAATTCCTAACAGATGAATCAACTTGAGAAGGAATATGGTTAGAGATAGCATTGTTAATTTGAGAAGAAATCTCTGCCTAAAGATTCTCGCGTTCTTGCTGTATTGCATCTACAATCATCTTTGCCACATCCGCTTGACTCTGTTGTCTTTCCATTATGAGTCCTTGTGCAACATATACTGGAACGTGTATCTTTGTAAGCTCATTGACTCGATCATCTACCATTGTGGAACGACTCTTTCCATGATTTTCTTATAGTGTTTGTGCAAGCACATTAAACCTTTCTTTCTCGGCATGCGATGAACCTTTTGTTTTCTTAAGGATGTTCAAACAAATTACCTCTAGCGTCCTTGCAATTTCATCAAAGACGGCGCCAAAAACTTGATGTGTCGTTGTGTGGTGTATATTTTATTGATTCAAGTTTTAAATTTATATTTTGCCGACTAAACCAAAAACAACACTTTAACGGGCAGTGTACCCGATCGGTAGTAGTTTCGTGGTAAGTAGGGTGTCGAACACTTGAAGCGAGGTTAAATCTATCAATTTAATTAATATCTTGGTTATCTAATCTATGTTAATTCTATTCTATTCTAAACCTATGTTAAACCTATGTCAGTCTAAATCCTAATTCTAACGGGAAAAGGGGGTTTTCAGCCTGAGAGACTGGCACGGTTTGGTTGGTGACTACAATCAATTCAAGGCACTTTTACCCACGCAAGCTAATTAACAAAAGATAAAAGAGCGGTCGAGCCAAATATAAGAAAACTGTATTAACCATTATTAATCCGATTAGAAAGTTGGTTTGTTTATTAAGTGCAATGATTTCTTCTCTCGAGGTGGCATATCATTCTTAAGACTTAGGCGTTACATCATCCTAAGACCTAGACACATTAATTCTGTCACAATTAAAGCATCCGCATAAAGCATCCTTATTTGCTGATTATAATCTATCTTAGGGATTAAAGCAATGGTGATCTTGTTAAACCCTAGCTCATAGAGACTTTACCCACTTACTGCTTAATGGTAATTTATACATTAGTAGTCCACTTGTCCAACTATCCAATGGAATCAGAACGTTACTTGTTGAATTACCTAGGTCACCTGCTAGTCAACACGATTAATAAACCATTAGCAATATCCAATTAACTAGTTAAGCCCGAAGCGTATCCTAGACACAGACTTAGAAGGACAATATTTGTGTAACTATAATTCTAGATGTATAAATTACTATATGGAGAGCTATCCCGAACTCTAGATCTACTTGGTCCGCTTCACTAGATCCAGTTGAATAATCGGTCGCATACAAAAGCGCGTAAACAAGTATTAATTGATAAACATAAATAATCTTGTGTAACCGAACAACTTGTTTTTTAAATTTTAGAATCGAACAACTCACAAACAATGCCAACCGAACAACTCATAAACAATGTCAACCGAATAACTCACAAACAGTGTGTACCGAATAACTTGTTATTTTTGAAGGAACCGAACAAGCAAGGCTAGTGCAAACCGAACAAATAAGTAATTTTTAGGTTTTTCAGTTTCGAGTGTCGGTTAGTTTCGAGACTTATAACTTATACCATCTTGATCGTGATCCTTTTTCGATCAACGTGGTATATTCGGTTTTCACCGACGACAACCGTAGCATTCCGCGAGATTAAAATATAAAACGTTTCATTTTTTTGGAATTCAAACGAAGAAGAAAAGAATTCAGGAGGGAAACGTTTTCTTATTGCATGATATTTTGAAATTTACAACTTAACTCCTTGGATTTCAAGACAGTTTCATCCTTCGTCCTTTGTTAGATTTTTAATCTAAAATCGCTGCTGTGGGTGTTGGAAGAAGGTCATCCTTGTATGGGGGGGGGCGAGCGGACGCGTGTGTGCTGGTGGAATCACGTCTCATTTATTAACAAAAAATGGAATGTTACACTTTTGGTCCCTGGATTTCATAACAGATCCACATTCATCCTTTGTCTCTTTATTAACACTCATTGTTAAAAGTGTTTCTCACCGTTAGTCCTTACAAGCTATAATTCAACCGTTAGCCTTCCAAGTTAACAGGTTTTGCACCGTTTATCCTCGTAAGCTCATTAATCGTTACAAAAGCTCATGTACTTAAATTTCAACAACGATTTCAACCACAATTAATTATTGTTTCACGGTTTCTTCTTGATTTTGTAAAATCCCGCGAAAGATTCTATTCTTTTCTTGGTTTTAATCAAAGACTTGTAAAATCCCGTGAACGTTAATTGATTTCAACAACAACACAACAAACACGATACATAACACTAAAAACGATCTGAATAAGATTCACTAAAACGACAAACGGTTAAAGATTCGGATTACGATGACAAGTGATCACGAAGTTGATTTGGTATCCATTATTTGAGATTGAAGTGGGTTTCACGAAGGCGTCTACTTATTTCATCATCAATACTTCCTTTTACTTTCTACCCCTTTTCTTCAAACCCAATCTATCGATTGATGACTTGCTTGAACGTTTACAACTTATGATTAAGACCTGGATTATCTAGTTATTTCCTGATGTAAGGAGTTACATTGTAGTGCTCATGGGTTATAGCTATCACTTAAAAGAGTTGCATTATAGTACTTAGTGTCACACGCAGAAGTCGATGTGGATACTTTCAAGAGGCGTTGTACTTCTTATACTTTTTTGGTTGAGTATAAAGTACTTATAGATTTAATCTTGCACCGTTCTTCAATCAACAACAGTGCAAGATTAAGTAACAAATTTGGGGGATTCTACTTCAGTTTCAAGTTTGGTATATTGGGTTTACTTCACCAAGTGGTCACAAAAATAGCCGACAGATTACGAGGTTGGTAAGTTAGCGAGAGAGTTTAAAGGTTGAGATGTGATCAGCAATTCTCACGGGATAATTGAAGCTACAGAATGTCAATGGTACTTCACAGTCTAAGCAAAATCCTTCAAAGTTCTTCAATGTCTTTCATAACTTTTCAAGATCGTTGCTTATGACAAGAACTTCTCGAGTATATAGACGTACACGACAATGATGCTTCCGAGAGTTCAAAACCATCATGGGGGAAAACGTGTACATTCGGGACTTAGTTGACTTTGATGTTACCATATCAACTTCCAGAGGGAAGTAGTATATACTACTTTACTTAATATGGTTTGTGAAGTATTCTGCATACGTGAGAAGAATTGTTGTTGATTCCTTGCATGTACCCCTGAACAAATATTCACCAAGACCTAATGACAAGTAGCAGTAGTATTTGATGTGGTTTTCTACTTTTACAAAATTCCGATGTGCACGTAAATGTCAAATAGAAGTTTTTTCTAGCTACATCAAAGTTTCAGAATCTGCTCAAGATAGGGATGTTGGTTTGGGGGAAGCTGATTCAGAAACTTCGTCAAAAAGGAGTCTATGAAGAAAGCTTTTCAATACATGAGGGAAGTTAATCCAACCCATGCATACTACAATGGTTCATGTACAATTAAAGACACTGAAGATCTAAGCTGGAGTACAAGTTTCAAGACAAGGAGAACTCAGAAGACATCTTCAGCTTTGGAAGTGCTTTGGAAGACTTTATTTGTGTTATATTTGTACCTGATAGGAACATTGTAAGTAATTTCGTATGTCCACATATTAGGGGAAGATTGTTAGCCTTAAAATATGTTGACTTACCAGAATTACATTAGATCATTAATAGCCAAACACGCAGGGACTATATTAGACTATTGAGGATAGTTTAGTTGTGTTTGGACTATAAATTCCCCCTCCATACTTCCGTGGAGGGGTGAGGATTCATTTGTATCATTTAACCAAAGTGTGTGTGTGTTCTTTCTCTCTCTAAAATACACACACATCTTTCCTTTTTCTCTCTCTAAATAAAATGGCTAAGTTCTTGTTTAATCCTCCCCGACCTCGATTCCATACTTCTATGGAGGGGTGATGATTCATTTGTATCATTTCACCAATGTGTGTGTGTGTGTGTGTGTGTGTGTGTGTGTTCTTTCTCTCTCTATAACACATAGACATCTTTTCCTTTCTCTCTTAAAATAAATTGGCTAAGTTCTGGTTTAATCCTCTCTGACCTCCGGATCAAAGTTAGCTAGTGTTTCTTATTGTGTACAATTGGTATCAGAGCTAACCAAGGGTATATTGTATTCGTGCGTGTTGTGTTTGTGGTTTTGTTGTCGTTATTGTGAGCTTATTGGTTCGGCTTATTTATAAGATAAATAATTATTCGGATTATTTTTTGCTTATTTTCATAACTGTGTTTACTTTTATTACAAACGTTTTCATTTTGGGTTTATTTTTGTTTTTGGGCCTATCTTAACCAATCTGTGTGCGTTTTGGTTTGGAATTGCAAAACAAAAGGCACCACGATTGTTTTTATTCTTAGAAAAACAAAACGTTTGTTCTTGGTTCTTACATTTTATGAGCTTATCCTTGTCACTGCTTACTGTTGATGTTCTTTTCGTAGCTTAATTCTTGTGGTAACAAGATTTTTAGTCTTAAGTTTTTATAGCTTTTTAGTGTAAAAGAAGCTTATTTACTAGCTTATTTTCGAGCTTATTTTTAGCATTTTGGTCACGGCTTTTTCTACAAGCTTTTTTGTTGCTCTTGTTAGTGGCTATTTCAAAAGATTATTTCTGGGTTTGTTTAGTGGTTCACATGGCTTAAATCACGAGACAACAAAAAATATGTGTTCAAGGTGTTTGATATCTTGCCGAACCGAACAACTCAAAGACAGTTCGAACCGAACAACTCAAAACCCTTTGAGAATCTAACAACTCAAAGTCTTTTGGAACCGAACAACTTAAAAATCTTTAGCACCGAACAATCATTTTTTATTTGAGAACCGAACAACTCACAAACAATGCCAACTGAGCAACTCACAAACAATGTCAACCGAATAACTCACAAACAGTGTGAACCGAACAACTTGTTATTTGTGAAGGAACCGAACAAGCAAGGCTAGTGCAAACCGAACAAATAAGTAATTTTTGGGTTTTACGGTTTCAAGTGTCGGTTAGTTTCGAGACTTATAATCTATACTGTTGCGATCGTGAACTCGTTTCGATCATCGTGGTATATTCACATTGAACCGACGATAACCGTGCGACACCGCGAGAAGCAAAATACGTCTGTTACATGTTACAATTTTTCAACAAATAAGAAAGGTGACAATCTATGAGCGGGAAACATTTTTCATATTAATTATATTCGAAATTACACTTTCAGCCCCTGGATTTCATAACCAATTCACCATTCATCCATTATATGGTCCTTAACCTTTATTGTTGAAACTTCATTACACCGTTAGTCCTTACAAGTTATAAATCAGCCGTTAGCCCTCCAAAGTGAACCGT
>BQNB010125875.1:0-19695 GCA_026074375.1 Tanacetum coccineum
AATTAAACTTAGAAAACTTGAATTGTAAAGAGAACTTACTTATGCCTTAGCTAAACAAAGGCATTAATAGGCTCAATTGAGCTATCTTCAAACTCTGGCTTATTGTAAATAAGCCAGTAAAAGTCCATATGAGCTCTTCTAGGTTAAGCTCATCTTCCATAAGTCCAAAATCCAAATAGCAAGGGTTTTTAAGCTGATTTTAGAGTTTCAGTAGATTAAGGCTTATTAAACTCAAATCCAAGCTTATAGACTTGGATGAGGTAGAATGAGCTTATTATGAGCTTATGAAACAGTAGCATACACATTTGATAGTATTAAGAGCTTATAAGTGAAAAACAGATTATTAAAACTAAATGATGATTTTATTAATGATTAAAAACAGATTACAATGCTTTGGAAATTGAAAGTTACAAAAGTTTAAAGATAAAAATTACATTTAAAACTAAAAATTACATAAGCTATTGAAAACTAAAGATTTGCAGGAAAAAAGAAGATGATCCTGTGAGAGTGAAGGAGTCCTTTTATAGCTGCCAGGAGAAGCTTCTAGGTGTCAAGTCCTTCACACGATCTCAATTTGGGTCCGTTAGATCAAATCTTAGCTCACACGGATTGCCAGCGTGGCAATCCGTGATGTGACACTCCTGTGCTTCTTTCGTGAGCGTTTTAGTGTAAAATCCTCATTGTGCTTCTTTTGTGAGCGTTTTAGTGCAAAAACCCACTCCTTGGTGTGTTTCCTTCTTTGCCTCTGTGTCATTCCCTTTTGGGAATTGGCCAATGAGAGTGGATGACGTATAACTCTGCCAAGGTGTACCTTATCACTTGAATTGCTATGTCACGTAGTCAATTGTGATTTTCCCTTTGTTTTGACTCGAGGTTAAACGGGGACGATGGGTGAATAGTAGTAACAAATTTTCACGCGCGTAATTTTCTTATAAAAGAGGGTTTTTGACTTTCTTTGACCCGGGGTTTGACTTGGGCTTATAAAGGGTTTTGGGCCGGTGTTGTGGTTAACATGAAATGGTATAACAAGTTAACGGGTGTTAACTCTTTTATATGAAAAGAGTTAACACCGTTAGGGTTTAGGGGACCATTTTTGCAATTGGTTAACTTTGAGGGACTGATTTGGAAATTTTGGGTTTTATCTTTTTATGGTTGACCACTGTTGACCATAGGTTGACTTTTGTTGACCTTTGATAGCATTCTCCTGGCTCTTGCACACTCAATTCCGTTCCCGTGTCCGTGTTTGTCCGGTTTTGACCGTTTTCTTGAGATTTTTGCAATATCCGTACCTACACAATCACAAAGACAAAACAAGCAATATACAAGTATTTAAAGCACAATTTTGTCATTTTAGGGCCATTTTTGATATAAAACGGATATGTGTTTTCACACATATCATTTACGTTTAGGAAAAATGTAGGAAAATGTAAGGACAAACGTTATGAAACCACTAAATCCTAAAGCTAACTTTGTTAATAGTTACAGATGTTTCTATGACTTCTTCTACTCACTAGTGTTGCTGTAAGACCTTGTTCCACAACCAAGAATGGGTTGATGGATGTTGGATAATGATTAGTGCAGAACGTCTTCAATTCTATAGGCTCCACATCGATATGTCGTTACGGAAGAACCACTAGCCAGTATAAGCCGTAAAACAGACAACACGTCTTTCATAATTTTCTAATTTCATGGCGTAACCTTTTTAGTTTGTACGACCTGTAATGCGCTGATTCACTTTCTAAAATCCAGAGATTGAGGCTGTACGATCACATGATTTCCTGCCCTTGAGTATAGTTAATCGTCCGTAACATAGTCTGGTTGTCTCATGCTAATAACGATAAATATTATCTCTCTGAATTTCCCTTCCATTATTAGCTTCCGGGCGTACACCACTGAATGAATTTGCGCCTGTAAATCGTCCTACGTAAATGTTGCATTTAACTTTTAGATTAGTTACGAGCGTACCTGGAAATATTACGCGCTACTTCCATAAATGCTAAAATATCTTCATTTTACTGCAAAACACAGCATAACTTCGATAAATATCTTGTTTTTCCTGTGTTAGTGAGATATGCAGTATTTTTGGGGATAAAAACATGATACACTAACAAGTCAATTCAAATATTTGATGTTATCACATGCACTTAATCTAAGTATGACATAGTTTCGAAACACTATAATTTAGACAAAACATCAGATTTTATTAATTAAAGATAAGCCCTCAAACAAAGTGCCAAATATGATTCCAAAAAAAGACATAGTATTTAACCGAAAAGATCGGGAAATGGTTGAATGTCACGCATCCGACGTGAAAATGTCAAAACCGAAGTAAAAAAGTATATGAACTCACAAAGGAAAGCCTTCGTTGTTGCCTAAGCGACGAGAGCAGTGACAAAGAAACAGGACAAGGTTTCTCCCTTATTACACAAATAAAACCTATTAGACACAAGACGACGTAAACATCGTAATTCCTGGATGTCTAGCGTTGGCTGCAAGTTTCGCTGTTCTGCACAAGAAAAACATGAGAATCGGAGATGGAGGTGAAGGGTAAAGATTCCCCGTTGCCTATCGCATCTCGAAAGCACCGAAGCGTCATAAATCTTTGACAGGAAAGCCAAACACATCTAATTCGCACTAGTTGTAACTTAATTGTCACGAATTAAAATGACGAACAAAGAATATCAGTTTTTTTTACAATATGGGGATAAGTAATAAGAAAATTATTTAGGTGAAAGGATTTAAGGGAGTTTGGCTCAAAATACTTTGGGGCCCGTATTTAGTGATGGGTTATAGAAATATGACCTTCACCAACTCAAGATAGAGCGGATACATACACGTATTAGAAAATTTTACACTAAGACTAGTAATCGAAGTTATGAGATGAGTGCACGACACTGTATCAAATATTCCAAGCTACTAGGGCGGGATCATGAAGTGATGTTTCCTAGGCAAGTAAATACAGGAGGCATAAGTAATAGCTCTTGTGACCAGGGTATGCAGATGGGAAAATCATGTTGTACTTAGGATGAGCTATGTTGGAACCAACAACATGGAATGTCGGGCTTGGTGATCTAATGGGTCGTAAGGCCAGACTTAATTGGCTGAGCCGAGTTAGTAATAGGATACCCAAACCGTTAGGCAAAGTTGTTATTAGGCCGGTATATAAATGAAACTCGGTGCGTGATAGGAGTTAGACTGAATAAGGATGGTCATGCTTGTTATGCAATTTGGTTGGGTAGTATCAGAACACCATTAGATGCACTTTCCGAAATTTTATCCTAGTGTGGTACCGTTATTTGGAATGTATATTAGAGTTAGGTGTTGATTAAGTGAATGAGAAGAATGGATTGTAAGTTTGTGAGTTACTATTTAGGTTTGTATGGGAATGTTATTGTGTCGATGAGGTAGAATAAGGATTGGATTAGGATTGTGAGACGATGTAACAAGACGTTATAAACAAAGCAAAAACACATTAAGCTCGTGAACCAAAATTCACGAACCCAAACAAATGAACCGATTTTTGTGTGGACATTGTAACTTAGCACAAATCAACAACACAAAACAAAATTACAATGAATAAAAAGGGTTTTGTTTTGAAGCTGGCGGTATAAATATTTTTAAGGTGTTATTGGATTCGTTAAGGCTGCATTAACATGTATGAAAGGGTTTGAGGATATAATTGTGTCTTTCATTCCTTTATCAACAAGATTTGATTATCACATAAAATATATAGGAGTGTATGGACTATTTAGATCGGGCTTCGAGACCCAAGCCATAATAAATTACTTTGACTGGACATAAATTGACTTTGAATACATAAATAAATTAGTTGACTAACAACAATGTTGTGACTAACAATAATGCATTTTGACTAATGGTTAATGTTTGGAAATTAATATAAAGTTTGCTTTAATCGAGTTCAATAAAATACAAAAGTCTATTTTATCTCGGTTTTGGCTAAGAATCTCCTAATAATCGGTATACGTTTGAATCAACGATTGTTGTAAGAATCTAGTATTCGTGTGAATCAACAGGGTCGATTGTGTTTTTAGCCTATATTAGTTAGGTTTCGCAATTCAAACTTTTTGTCCTAAAGTGTATGATAGGCACTAGACTAGATCGCCTTCTCTTAGTATGGTTAACAGCGTAGGTTTTTTAACCCGCAGTCCGTTGCGCGATATAATTTTTCATATTAAGTGTCTTAATAAGCGCTGGGGTGGGGTACTCCGATTGTGTTAATGTAAACTTCAATCGATGTGGATACGGAAGTAGTGTATCCAACATATTAATGTTGAATTTCTCGAAAACACGTACATTTCTATAAGTGTTTCGCATCTGCTCCACAAATTGCAGTTTTTTCCTATCGCAACAGACTATGAAATTTGCTTGCATGTAGAATATAAAGTAACAAAATGTTGCGACTAAAAACAAAGTATGGACACACTTCACAAAATTATTCTTTTACTCATAATTCTAATAAATCATCATATGTATACATTCTTCATGCCTTCATTTCTTTGGAGGGCTTCCTTTCCTTTCATACAACTAGAGAAGAAATAGGTAATGAAACGACCGAGTAGTATACCTATGGTCCTTGGCAGCTTGGTCGGAGGGTCTCTTGTACTTGGAATTAACTGGATCCTAAAGTTAAATGAGGGGGCAACAATAAGGGTGACGGGTTTATAGGTATTTTCTTTTTATTTAGACCGCTTAGTCAAACGTGTGTTTAACAGCAACTTATATGCTTTCTTTTTCAACTTTGTTCTGATATTTGGCTTTTATAAAAAAATGGCATCATTTCATTAGTTCGGCTGTTATTAATGGTAGAATTTGTCGGGTTGTCGCTTAAATGCATAACGGAAGTGACTATTTAATGGTTTAGGGACTGCAAAATCGTTGTATTAAGTAATATATTGTTTATTATAAGTTTGTCGTATTTAAGAATATACATAGTACAATACAAGTGATAGTTTAGAACATATTTATGCTGATCTTTTTCATTGAGACCCCACAGTTTTCATAATATGTTGATATCCCACACTCTTCCGGTGCGTCCTCTGAAAACATATTGATATAAATTTTCTTATTTAAGTTAGTATAAACCTAAGGTTTTGATGTACAAATGTTATCTTGCTGTCGATGACAAAATATATAATACAGAACTGCTTAAAGACTATTTTGACCCATTCTGAAGTTTGTTATCCGTTGTTTTCCTGAAGCAAAGCTTATCAACAAAGTGTGTACTTTTAAATTATATGAGTTTCTAAATACTACCCAGAAATATGAAAGTGTATAATATATCTATACTTAAGCAAGATCATTGTTTCAAGGACTACCTCGGTACTCGACATCATTAATGATTAATGTCGGCAATATAGTTACATTAACACGCGATCCTTTTCCAACCTGATTATAAACAAAATCAAACCAACACTTAGTAGTTCTATCCAACATTTTCAAAAATATCATTTTTTGTGACTTGAAACAGAAACCTAACCTGGGAACCTTGTTCATCTTTTAGTACTTCATTGTCAACATCGGCTTCAGGGTCGCCCATGCATTTTTGTATCTTTTCAATAGACAGTCTTGATAAAGCATTTGACAAAATAATTTAGCTCGATTATTTTATAAGGGACCATATATATGAATACTTTATAGTTACTTAACACAAGTGAGTTATGAATCTTCAACATTCTTACTTGCTATATATTTTTTTCTTCATGGAACACCACTAAACATATATATTCAGTTTCATAATCCCACCACACATAACGACTCTTAGATTTCATTTTCAAACTCTTTGAACCAAAGTTGTCTCAAGTTCTCAAACACCACATCTTTCCCATTATACCTTTGTCCAAAGTCTTGTTCAGGATCCGGTGCACAATAGCATCCATGATTGATACACTGAGACCGGCTTCATCACTCAAACATGACTATGGTCTGCAAAAATCTAATACATCTTGTATCAGCGTATGCATAACAAAATTAAAGAAAAAATGGAAATGTTGATGATATTTTGTGCTAAAATAATGACCTTCAAAATGGCTGTTTTGTTGTTGATTTTTTTATCGCTGAAAAATGACTCTTATAGGGGGTTGGTTGTGTGACTGGAATTTTTGTGTGCTGAAGACTGTTATTAAAGGAATGTTTGGCTATTGAGATTTATGTGCTGAAAAGTAACTTTAGGGGCTGTTTGCTTGCTGAATTTTTTCTGCTGAAAAGTAACTTTAAGAAGTTTTTGTTTGCTAAATTTGTGTATTGAAAAGTGTCTTTAAAGGCTTGTTTGGTATTTTGGTGCTTAATTTTTATGCAGCGATATTGGGTTTGTCTTTGGTGGTGAACTATTATCGTGCAAGTAACGTGAGTTAAAGGGCTATTTGGTTGCCAAAATTCTTGTACAAAAGTGGTTTTTTAACGTTTGTTTAGTTGCTGAAATTTTTGTGTAGAAATTTTACTTTAACAGGGGTGTTTGGTTGCTGATTCTGTTTTGCAGAAAGGATAATTTGGTGTTAGTTTCTGAAAATGTATGCAAAATATTGTTTTGAAAAGGACTGTTTTGTTGCTGGAAATTTGTGTTATTTAGAAATGTAATTAACCTTAACACCTTTTATTTAAGTTACTCGAATATTCTCCATAATATTACATATCGAAATACAAAAATATAGGATAAATAAAACATAAAGGAATACAACACAACATAAAGGAAATCCAACATTAAAATACAAACTCCTTACTAGTAGTAAACCACTGTGAAGTAGACCATAATGTCCATCTACGAGTCTTTGGTATCTTCGGGCTCGCTGATATCATCATATAATCATGGCCGTGGTTCTCTTGAAGAGCAGTCAGCGTATAAGCTTCTCTAACGCAATTCTTGAATCGACGTAAGCTTGAGTGGCGTCTTTTGTTGCACACTCGACATAATATATGACACTGCTTCAATCGTCTTAGCGGTAGTCAAGAGGAGATATGTCTTGTTTAAGCTCCCGGAGCGTCTCAAAGTGATCCTTCAAACACATGCCATCTTAAAGGACTCCCGGAAATTAGTCTTGTTCTGGGGTTGTCCAACAACCTACACTTGTTGAAACAAGCGGATTCTGAAGCGACGAAGAAGCTTGGACACTTAATTTATCATGGGCCATATGGATAGAATAGGAAACTAATTGTTCCTCTTATGCTTTCCAAAACCTCATACATCAGAAAGTTGCAAAGTCTTGGGATGAAGATGTTGAGACAATCACTTTGAATATCTGCTCATACCGAGTGGACATTGTAGGATCATTTCCTTGCATTTTTTTTGTATGTCCTTATTTAATCGTTGTGTTGATATGTAGCAAAAACGAGATAAGTGATCGCGACTCACCCCGATGAAGAACCCCCATCACTTGTTGATTTGGAGTCTGGTTAGTACATATTTTGTATAATACATTTTATACAAACTGAAAAGATTCGGTGAATCATCCAATGATAGTTGCAAACCATCATCTTGAAAACTCCAAGTCCTATTATATTCATGATTAAGATATAAGTCTACCACCTCGGATACATTAAAAACATGGATTCTAGAGTCGGCAGAACAAGTAATTATCATGGTGGCATGTTTTCAAAATACTTCTAAGTTTTTTCTTGTTGGTTAACCTATGCATGACAACTAACCCCCCTCAAGTTCTAAAATCAGATAAATTGCAACTAATGAAAAAAAAATTGTTGAAGTACCAATGGAGATGTTGGGTAGTAAACCTGACATAGAATAACCTAGCATTTTGGAAACACTTCCAAAGTAATGGGTTTACAGTTTCAATTATAACCACAATATTCCACCCGGAAATTTTTTACTAACAATTCTACATTTCTTATTGACAAAATGTCATGAAATACGCCAACGTGGTGTTTGGTTTAAACACTTTCGCAACATTTCAAATGTGGAGTCATCGTGTATCAAGTCAATCTGGTGTAATACAGAGGTTTTTCTGATCCCTACAGATTCTATTATAACGTTTTCGGACTTTTTCACTGATTTTTAAAAACATCTTTTAATTATTTGTTTGAAGCAATTTTTCATTTGATTAATTTGAGGACCTTTTAACCAGCATGCACAACTCAAAGTTAATGATGTAGGGGCAACACATAACGATTGATAAAACCTACCCGCCATTGGTCTGACTTGGGTGTATTTTAATTTTTAGTTTTCACATGGCGCTCTGTGTTGTGCATACAGCATTATCTCAAAGTAATGACATAATTTTTTCTAGCAAACATAAATGGCAAAGACTTTTTCTAACAATCTAACTTCAGTTTGTCTCACCCGTGTGAGGAGATGGAAATTATTTCGAATGAATATGACCCCGCTTCCTCTTCATTTGGGCATGTTACTAGGTTTCAATACTATGTGCTGTGTACACACTCATGTAAAGACCAGGTCAAATTATGAGGATGACGGACCTTACATCCGTTGTTAGGTTGACCTTAGTATTTAGAGGTGAGCAAACCATTAATTATTGCTTGTTTAGCCGCTACTAATAAATTCATTGAATCACGTTTGAGAGATAGTAAGAACTTCAGAGTGTATCATTGGTTGTATGAGTGTTCTGGAACTCCCTCGTTGTCTGCTGTGGTCATAACTGTGGTTGAATGGAATCCATCTGTGAATCACCATAATCCGCGCGAATTGTTCAACGAGTCGATAATCGGAATTGTTACATGCAAACTATGCCATTCTCGCATCATCGTGATTGCCCCGTTTGAATTTGATTCTGTGCGCTTTAATTATTCACAATTCTGAATGAGTTATATGACTTCTTAAAACGTTGTGTTGGACCTCGAGGAGAAATGAAAGCAATACCTTGCAATTGTGCTTCTTTCTTGACCGTATGTTTAATAATGCACATGTTGGAAGTTTTCAAACTTCGGGGGTTTCGATTGGTTGGTGATTTATGATTGTTAGTGCACTTGTTCGACCAACATGGTTGGGTAGTGAGGCAGATTCACTTGACATTGCGGTGGATAGGTTTTTGAATTTGCTTAGCTAAGGATTGTATGTAATGTAAGTTGTTTGATTTACATATGTAATATAATCACACATTATTTATAGCATCAAGAAAATCATAGATGAGGATAAGGAAAAATGAGAAATGGGGTGATTCAGGGTCTCTCATTGGCTCAGATAGATATATAGGATAAGATAAATCAGAAAAGGTGATTCCGGACGTCTCTAAATTTTTGTCTCTAACTAAAATACGAGTATCGGGTTTCACATACGGTTTTTCATAACCTGGTTCGAAAAAACTGGTTGGTCAATCGGGTTTTTAGTGAACGCCAAACTGGTTCCAAAGAATGTATTGGCCAAAGAACCGGAGAACGGTTTGGTCAAACGGGGTTGGCCGGTTCGGTTTCTCGTTTTTTTTTCAGACCGGAACGGTTTGGGAAACCGGTTTTTTAGCATCTCTACAACAACACATGAAAATATAATTAATCATTGTGATGTTTCTACAAAACATAAACCTAAGAAGGTTTATCAGACGCGGTTGGAAGTTTTTTCAAAAGGTTCGCCGTGAAACCCCTGTAAAAGCCTTTTACACCCTCAAACCTACAAACACATATGTGTGACTTTTAACCATCAAGTTTAAGTGATATGAGGATTTAGAAACTTGCAAATGAGGACACTTACTTGAAATTAAGAAAGTCGCTGTAGTGAGAATGAATTAAAAGCAATGTTGCAAAATGCGTGTCGCTAGTCCGGAGCGGTTCGACCACCTGTAGCCTGTAATCAGGTACTAGGTAGCGAATATTCGTGTGATTAATCGGTTTTTGGCAAATTTTATTATACTAAATTTCAAAAGTTATTGTTTGAGAGGATAACAACCCTTTAATAGTACAGACTAAAATGTAAATGAGTTCAAATGTTAAGTGTTCAAAACATAGACTTAGATAATAAAAGTTAACAATTAACCAATTTCAAAGTCATTGTAAAAAAAAAGTTTTGATTCGTTGATCCGATTAGGAACGATTGACAATTTTTTGTCGATTTGAACTGATTTTTGTTCACCGATTGACACGATTATTTACCGATTTTTGACCAGGCGATTTTTTCCCACGATTTGCCTATATTTTCAAGGTGTATTATGGCTGAGTAGACGATTAACACGGGTGGATTACAAGGACTCGCCTAGGCCGATTTTGCATAACATTGATTAAAAGAGAAATCAACGCATCATCTTGTCTCCTCAGCAAGCAACACAGATAACGTCGAATATAAAGATATCGCTTGTAATCAGTTAACTTCGAACAAAACTTAATATAAAAACAAAATCTTCCTGGATAAAGTTTTACCTTGTTCTAAATCACAAATTAATCATTTCACATTCACATAGCAAGTCACACATGCATCAAAAAATAATCAAGTATGTATTAAAACACTAACACAGGTCCATGTATTTTGATTAGAAGCTAATATACGCCAAGTATAATCTTTTACCCAAACACCACTTAACACTTCTAGTGGGAGCCAATACCGGACCAGATTTTTTGCTATCAACACACACGTTGGCATATGTTTTGCCTGACCTTTGGCTCGCATTCAGCGCTTGTATAGCCAGGCAATTATTATTCTTTAGTGCCTCCTTAGTACATATATAGACAAAGTATTGATTGCTAGTAGCCACTTGGTGACTACACACCTAAATACTGCGTTGTGAATCAGATACTATTAACTCGGAAGTTCATGTGAATTTTTATTTATTTAAGCAACTATTAAACTCACTCCTATATTCTCAAGGACTGAGGTGTTTAGATAAGCTTGTAACCTCATGATTTTAGGCTTAAGTAAGTCTAAGCTTTCTTTTCCTTTTTTATATAAGGTATTCTGAAACCTGACAATAATTTTATAAAGTGTATTCATACACAAAACACAAATACATATAAAAATAAGCTTAAGCAAAAGTAATTAAGTTAAACAAAACTACTTCCTTACTCGGTAGTTCTAAAGGTATATGCTAATACGCCAACATATAAATAGAAGCCAATCCAAACATAATGTAACATATTTTTTCTCACTAAATCACTTTTGTAATGAATAAGTATAGGCTTGTGGTTACATGTTGGATTAGTAAGCGTCGCTTTCATTAACGTTAAAATTTTACTGATCGCACCTATACATAAATATAATGGTCTGCTAAACAACGTTTGTAAGTTGCAGCCAATTATTCTATTTATTGTACAATCCTAACATCGACGATAAGAAAAATGATCGTGACTTCTATAGTGAAACTTACAAAAACAACATATATCTAAAACTCTAGCCCGATTGAAGTCATCAATTTACGGCAATGGTGGCGTTGACCAGACGCATGGAGAAGTTTTGACCACTGGGATTGGAAGCCGTCATTGCTATAGTTTTCGTGCATGGTATCTGATCTTGTATGGCCATATTATGGCATGTTTCTAGCCACGCTATTGGACTGCTCTATGGCAACATCTACCGCCCTCTGTTATGTCTTGTACATCATTACTTTGGCTACATTCATATGTTTTTATCAGCAGCTCTTCGTGCTTCCTGATACACCAAGACATCTCCTTATTAATCACTACAACTGATGTCTTAACCTTCCTTTTTTATATCTCATAACAACTAATATATTCTTTATCATTGGATATTTTCATTTTGTGGTTCCTACATATATGGCATAGAAAAAAACCAGAATTTACTATTAAGAATCTTTGAGAATGATACAACACAAACGGGTCACTTGGCACAGGATACATGGTGCTTTGTGAGCTTGGAACATCAAGAACACCATTCTGTCAGTGCCCAGATTGGGTCTCGCCATTTCTAAAAGTGTACATTCCAAGCCATTGCCTTTTCTTCATGCAGACTATATCTCCTCGTATCTACTGACAAATTAGCAAAAGTATACACCCCAAAAACAGGCATCTTGTCTGGAAATTATTCTCCTAGCATATGTATCTCATCTTCCTTCACAAATTATATAAACCTTAGTTAGGTTATGTTTTTTTTTATATAGAGAAATATTACAGGATGCTTCCATTTATTACGATGGTATGTACTATAAGCATATCTATTCAGCCACACCACATTGTATTATAAGTTGTGACGATCAATTCATGTGGTTGTTGATAATCAGTTTTTTTAATTCCACATGCAAAAGCTAACCGATACAGATAATAATTTTAAAATAATTTTCAAAACACATTAATTATCATATGTTGTATGTACTTACGAAACCATTTTACCTTTAGCTTCCTTTGTGGGAGATTTAATATGGTGCAGTTCTTCCTTTGGTTCAGCTTCGTGTGTAGGCTGGTGGTGCAACGCTATTTAAATATTAATATAAGTTCAATTTTTCAACCAAAAAATATAACCAAGTTGAATCGAGACCTTAAACAAAGGTAAATGCGTAAGATATGAAACAAACCGGTCTGTTTTCGTCGCATCTTTCTCTCTGGTGTTTTCTATACGAGTGCTACATTTAAAAGTTAGTAGGATAAATATCATCATTAGTTATTGAAATCCTTACAATATAAAGACACAATACGAACTAAAGATGAAAACACTAGTTTTCAATAAACATTTCTACTTCTCATCAATATAAATATCCAACTTCATCAAACATAAAATTAATCGCAAACAAAGCACTAAAATGTCACCGACATAGATTTAATCAATTGTAAACCCATAATAAACAAACCTAATTTGCAAAAAAACATTCATAACCTTCTACATTGCTACACTCCAAAACGAACTAACTAAGCATTAAAAAAACTTATATATCATCAAATGAAACCAACAAAAGCGATAAAACAAAACCTGTGGCAAAATGAAGGAGTATATGTATCAAATTCAATAATCATTTCAAGTCTGTACCCTCAACCTGTTACATACTGGTTGCTAATTTAGCATCCAAAACACCTTACAAAAAAATGTTTAATATAGCAGCCATAATTTATTAAGACTCTTGAAGATATAATGCAAATAGGAAACACACCTATTAGCTAACACAGTAGACAATAGGATTAGATTGAAACTTTTATGAAAAAATTCATATTATAAGTATAATAAAACTATAAACCTATTTGCTTCTATACAACAAACAAATTTGAACAAATCATACATAAAAATTTAAATCTCATAACAAAAAAAATAAAATATATTTTTATATACTTGAGGACCTCTCGCAATTAATTCACGGTTTCTTTTATTTCCTCTTTATCTGACATCTTTGCTTATTTATGTTTCACTGGCAAAAAACCTATATAATAGTATGCAGAGAATAAAACTAGTTATAGCCAATACAATGAGTAAGATTACAAACCTAATACGTATCTTTGATCATCCCTTGACTATTGGGCGATTGTGTAGTTTTTTTGGTTTGGAACAAAATTGTGATTGGATTTGTGAGTGTTGAATATCACCAATAACAAAACTAGTATATATTTTCAAACGGCGTAATAAGGCTCACCAAAAAAAACCAAAGACACCCGCAACTTCGCATTCATATCTCCCATTATCTTGCTCATACCACCGCTATATATATTCTGGTGAATTGGTGAGTTGTGTGGGTGGGCGATGGATTTTAAATGATTGTGAATGGGGCAAAGTGTACCATTGTATAGGTGGATTTGTTTCTTGTATCGAGTGAATTTGTGGATGAGGATATGTGGGAAAAAGAGGGACAAGTTGAAGGGACTCATTTCAAAGAGGGGGGGTGATGGATTTGTGTGTGTGAATGGGGCGGTGTACACTGTATCAGGGGATTTGTTTTGTGTGATTGAATTTTTGGAGGAAGGATATGTGGAAAAAGAGGGACACGTGGAAGGCTAAAGAGGGAGGGGTTAGTGAGTGATTATATAGAAGGATCGGGTAGGGTTCAGGCTAACATTTAATGTTAAAGCTCCGGATTCGGGTCGGTTTGCATTTAATATTTTCCAACCCGCTCCTGATGTCACACCCCGTCAATGGCGGCAACACGAGATGCAACGATACCATTCATCGCACAAGATACAAGATCATACACTTTATAATTTACATTCATAAAACTGAAGTTTTACAGAACTTTACAAGTTAAAATCTTAACATAAGTCAAAACCACGTCCATATCTACCCAGTCCCCTTGGGTTACATCTTTTCTCTTCCAATACCAATCACATACCTTTGATTTGACATACCTGAAAATGATACCTAAAAACATCAACAATAATGTTGGTGAGCTCGTAGGTTTGAACTTAAACCCAAAAGTTGTGCCAATATATCAATAGTGGACAATAGTGATATATGACAGTGAATATATGCAAACAACTCTAGCATCACCGCTAATCAATAACCATATGTCACTTACGCACCTAAACAAATATTGGGTAGGCATACCCCTCTGATCCAAACAATCATACAACTACTGGGTAGGCGTACCCATCCGCTCCAAACAATCATACAACACATAATATTCACATAACAGTCATAAGCACATATCTTGTCCCAAAAACAAAACCACATTTCTCACAGATCAATTCAAAACATTTCAAAACACATTTGAGTATCATTTTCCCCCAACGGAAAAACCAGTAAAAAGTGGGGCTACGAGAACTCACCTCAATCAGCAATCAAAGCAACCGCACAATCTCAAATAAAGTAGGACACAATAAATCTCTACGCAAGCGCACAATGTACCTGACAATGACTTAATATATATACTCACTATATCAATACTCGTACAAAATTTTCCTATTGTACAAGTGTTCGCCTTAACTCACGCAAATCCTCATTTTCATCCTAAAATTCCATTCCAAATTCATATCATTCAAATCTCGTTATCTCATACCGTTAACTCATTACAAAAAGCGCCGTCTTGTTACCAAGACTTTATCTCGTTATCAAAACTTTACCTCGTATTATGGTTGTGAGGTAATTACGCGAAAACGACTCAAAAATACTTGGGCAAAGTGTGACACCAATACAACAAACCTCAACATCCCAAATTTCTAAACAATACATTCAACCAAAATACTCCGCGAAAAACTAACGAAAAGGAATGAGCAAGAGCTCAAAAGCCAAAGATAAAAAATCCACATTTCCGTAGTCGATACGACATATATATTTAAATATATATGTACATGAATACTTGATAAATTAAATAAAATAATAATATTTTATTATTATTTTCGTCTTATTATCGGGATAACGGGGTATAATGTTTCGTCATTAAATATGTCCAAAAGCTATTACCTCAACACTTAATCTTCCTTAAGATTCTCTCTTCTATTTCCTCAATTAAAATCAACACAACGGTTATAAATAGTAAATATCTAAGAAAAATTTCAAGAAATTTCATCTTTCGTATTGTATTAAATTTTCAAGTTAAATAACTATTTATTGTTAAAACATTGAAATTTTTATCTCTTTTTAGCAAAACTCTAAGTATATAATCCTTTCAAAAATTCGGCATGACCTGCACGTCTTTATGAATTTTCCAAGGTACTAAACCATTATCCATAACAATTTTCACAAATCCGACGTTTTTCCGACAAACACAATATCAATACCATTAACATGATTTATTAAACCGTGGCAAAATAACCTCTTCACAATTGACAAGTCCAACAAAAGTCCTCCTCTTAGTCCAACACAACTTTCTTTAGTTCATTTACAAGTCCACAAACTTATTTATTTGATATTGGGTCATATGGTCCATCATGGTCCAAAATACTTAGCCGGATAGCGAAACTTATTTCATACTTTTTTTTATATACCCCAAAATACAAATCAAACCCAATGAGCCTTAAGCACATTAAGCCGAATCAATAAGCTATAAGCTTATACTATTATCTCTATATATATATATATATATATGTATGTATGTATATATATATATATATATGTATGTATATATATATATATGTATGTATATATATATATGTATGTATATATATATAAGCCGGTAACCCCAACAATAAGCCATAACCTTCAAAATACGCCGAATATATATATATATATAAGCTCAAATAAGCCGAAATCAAAATAAGCTAAAACCAAATAAGACAAAATCCATTAAGCTATAAGCTTAATATAAGCCAAATTTAATAAGCGAAAATAAGCCAAAGTTAACTGGGCTGAGCCCAAATTGACACCCAAACCGAAACCAAACGGACCCACGTTGGGCCGAAACCAACCAAACGGGCCCTTGTTGGGCCGTGACCAACCAAACGCACCCTAGTTGGGCTCAAAACAAACCAGACACACCGTTAATGGGCTAGTCCAACAAAACAACCCATACCAAAATCATTTAGGCCCAAATAAGCTATATCCTAGCTTATTAAATAAGCAAAACTTCCAAATCAAAAAATTACCACAACAACCATTTTATTTAAACTAAAAAACCTTTTCTTCCTTTTCTTTTTAAGCCGACGCATAAACACCCCTTTTATATTTTTGATTTCAAGTTTTGATCTTTTTGGCGATCAACTTATACAACTAGCGTCTAGACATCACCATAATCATGAAAGTACAACTTAAATTCAAAGTTTTATAAAAACGTACTTGTTTGATGAGCTTGGTTCGATCAAGACGCGCGTGAAATACTAAAACCTTGTTTCTACAACCCGAAACTATTGGTTATCAACCAATAATAAAAGATTAACCCGTGTTCTTGGTAAAATCTTCAAAACTTTTGTTTTTCTTCTCCCTTGTGGTTTGGCCGGATATAAAGAGAAAAAGAGAGAGAGTTTTTGTGTTTTGATTTTCAAAATGATGCATGTATGTGAAAATGAGATAAGGTGGTGGAATATGAGTACTAAAGGAGACATACTAGCTTAAAAATAGCCATCTTGTCTCTCCTAGTTCTTTTCTAACCGAAAATGGATCCTAGAGGGGTCTTGGGTCTTCCTTTTCATGTCGGGATCACTTAAAAGCTAAATTTTTATCTATTTAAAACGTCACCCGAACTTAGTTATCATTTTCATTGCGTTCAAAATTATTTTTCCATAAACCTGGATTATTCATACGATACTTATCACCTTAAATAGCTACAAAAATCCATTTTGAGCCGTTATCGACTGACCCGGAACAAAAACATGAATTTTTGACAAAACTCAACCGAACCTTGCTCATTCATTTAAAAACACTTCAAATTACGAAATATAGCTTGAAAACTTATATTCACCCAAAATTTCACCTTTTTACGACTGTCACAGTCTTTTACCGAAATACACAAAAACAACTGTTTTTCTGATAACTTTCAAATTTCACACTCACGATTTACAATTTAAATCGACGTTAATTCAATATTATGAATTTATTTAATAAATAAACCCATTAACACATTCTCAACCTCATAAATCTCTACACTTAAATAAACTGTCGTGCCGGTACGCGCTGCGTGATGATTTTTCGCTAAACGCGGGAAAACTTCCCCGAAAGCACTGAAAACCTCAAAACCACTCTAGTATAAAAATACGTCTATCATATCTCATATTTTTGTAGTTCTAGCATAAAAATACTCTAGTAAGATCAAAGTTTCCATATTTGCTCATAATTTTCACAAGTGAAGATATTCTTACAAAATTTAAATAATTGTCTAGTAAAAATCAATATCTCATACTTTTTGCATTTCTAGTATAAAAAAATACAATAATAATATCAAAGCTTCAATCATTGCACATAACTTGCATGTGTGAATATATTCATACAAAACTTAAATAAGCTTCTAGTAAACATCAATATCTCATCTTTTTTGCATTTCTAGTATAAAAAACATGCTAGTAAGAGCAATTTTTCAATCCTGGCTCATAATTTGCACGCGTGAAGATCTTTTTATAAAACTTAAATAATCATTTATTAAATATCAATATCTTATAGTTTAACACTTCTAGTATAAAAATACACAAGTAAGATCAAATCTATAATCCTTTTTCAAAATTTGCACATGTGAAGATATATTTTTACAAAACTTAAATAATCGTTTATCAAACATGAATATCTCATAACTTTGCAATTCTAGTATAAAAAATATGCTAGAAAAATAAAAGCTTCCATATTTGCTCATAATTTGCACAAGTGAAGATATACTCTTACAAAACTTAAATTATCTAGCAAAAATCAATATCTCATACTTTTTGCGTCTCTAGTATAAAAAACACACTAGTAATATCAAAGCTCCAATCCTTGCACATAATTTGCACGTGTGAATATATTCATAAAAAAACATAAATAAGCGTCTAGTAGAATAATCAATATCTCATATTTTTTGCATTTCTAGTATAAAAAATACGCTAGTAAGAGCAATGCTTCAATCCTTGCTCATAATTTGCAGGCGTGAAGATCTTTTTACAAAACTTAAATAATCGTCTATTAAATATTAATATCTTATCATCTTATATTTTTGCATTTCTAGTATAAAATACACTGGGTAAGATCAAAGTGTAATCCTTGCTCATAATTTTCACGTGTGAAGATATTCTTTCAAAAATTAAATAATCGCCTATTAAACATCAATTGCTCCTATTTTGGAACCTCTAGTATAATAATACGCTAGTAAGATCAAAGCTTTAATCATTGCTCATAATTTTCACGCTCAAAGATATTTTTACAAAACTTAAAAATCGTGTATTAAACATTAATATCTCCAATTTTTGCACTTCTAGTATATAAAATAGGCTAGTAAGATCGAGCTTCAATCCTTGATTATAATATTCACGAGCGAAGTTATCTTTACAAAACTTAAAATAATCATCTATTACTTTTATATGCGAATTCATGAATGTTCAATAAAAAATTTAAACTAATTAGTATCTCGCCTTCCTTCACCTGTGAAAAGTACTGATAATTTTTTCTTAAATATAGATACAACATGGTATTTTTACCTCTCACCGACATCGACAACCACATAAAATGTGTCACCCTTGGTGATAGAATGCTCTTTAATGAAACAACACCGTCTACATGTGGTTGCTGAAATGTTTCCTAAAGGCATTTGTAAAACCAAATGGGTTGTTACTCATCAAAATCACCAAGGAGAAAATTCAGATGGAGAAAACTATCACAAAGAGACCTCGGTTTTAACACAAACAAAGATCACAAGAACTTTTATCTTTGTAAGAAAGGGTTTCTTTGCCCGATGATATCATCTATCCGCGAGTTAAGATTACCAGAACTTAAGCAAACTATAAATGGACAGTACTTATCAAACTTGAGCTATGTCTAATAGAAGAGGAAAATTTGAATTGAATGCCACAAAGGTGGATTTAGTTCATCATGAATCCAAAGCTATTACAAGGTAAGCACGCACTCTTTCGACTTACTTTCCCCATTGCTTACAACATATTCAGATAAGTATAGCAAAACGGTCTTATAATTGATCAAAGCTTTCTTCATCTATGACCAATATTATTTTTAAAAATTTACATATTACAATAACAAGTGCAACTACTACAACAAACAATTGTATTTGAATCACAACCTCAAGTGTTACTTGGTGGCATCTTTTGGTATCCCCATGAGTTCTGTCTAGTGTCCACTGGTATGTGCGTATCTCATCAATCCCATACTTTGCCCTGAAAACACAACAACCGTCTCAAATAAAGGTTGAAACCACTAAATAGGCCAACACAACTACTTATGAAGCAGCAAACTACAATACACTCCATCCCTTATATAAACCAAGGCACTTGTTTTTTACAGATATAATG
>BQNB010125877.1:3220-19694 GCA_026074375.1 Tanacetum coccineum
GCATTATGTACACAAATAGACACACATACACTTTTCTACCATTAAAACACCACAACATGCTACAGTATGTCTATTACTTTTTTTAATTGCTAAACTCGAGAAATAAAACACGATTTGAGTAAAATAAAACTATTAAGAGGATGCAGTAATGATTTTTGAGTTTTTAGATGAACTTACAGGAGGTTTAGATCGATGGAGATTCGTCTTCAATGTCGGCTTGATCTCAATGATGCACTAAGAATCGTAATTTTAATTTGTGAAATTAGTGTATGAATTACGATTATAATTACGAGAAAGTTATAAATGAAGGGGTTGAAACTAACCACTAATTCAAAGTAATTTTCAAACTTTACCTGATTAGCTGCATAGGGATTTGCATCAGCGGAATTTGAAAATTACCTGATTACCTAAAAAGTAATTATAAATAAAGGGTGACTGAGATCGGAGGTGGTGCAGGAAAGGGGCTGGAGGCGGTAGAGGAAGAGAGGCTGAAGGAGGTGAAGGAAATGAAACTCCAAGACGGGGGGATAAATGAAAACTCCAGGGACTAGGTGCAAGATTCCAGGCGGCGGGAAAGGATATGATTGTCGGGGGAGGTGGTCCGTGGCGGGTGGGATAAGAGGGCGTGATGAGAGATCGATTATGGAGAGGAGGGAGGTGGGTTGATGTTGGCCTATTGAACAATCGGCCGGTGTGTGTGTGTGTGTTTGTGTGTGCGTCTTGGGGGGGGGTTGTTGGGGGGGGGGGTTTGGGGTTGGGGGGGGGGTGTTGGGGGTTTTCGTATCGTGGTGTTTGTTCGGCACCGTTGGGGGCTTGGTGTTGGGTACTTTTATTCTAATAAGCAAGGGGGGTTGAGGGCGTGCGGGGGTGCGGTGGGGGGTAGGCAGAGGAGGTAACGGGGGGTGGTTATGAGGGGGGTGGTAGTTTACACTGATCAAGTAAGCGCTAGTGTTATGAATAGATCTATTGGGTTGACATCCCTGTCCAGGATTGGTGCCAACAAGGCCAACGGGCGTATACCATGTCGGATTGCGTGTGTCTCACTTTGGATATATAGTATACATATATATTAATTCATACATGTGATGAGAAATCCACTTGCGCCTTAGATCCTAAAACCCCACATTATTAGGTTACGATCATTTTCTTATTTTATATCATACATCGTTTAATCGACAACTTTCTATTTTTAGAAACTTTCTATTTTTAGGAAGTTACTATCTTCGGAAAGTTACCATATTTAGTAAGTCTCGTTATCAAAATATATTTGTAATAGTACTTAGTTATCTCGTCGGACTTTCGACGCTTAATCAATCATTAATTTCAAATATTGAAACCACATCTTGAACATTACAAAAAGTTATTATTTTTAGACTTTCCGTTTTTAGAGTCGACCAACGGTCTCAAAATAACTACTTACAGTAGTATATTAATCGATATTACTTTATTAATCGATATCATCTTCACAACGCGTTAAAGTTTATTAAAGTCTTCTTTGACTTTTATGTTTGACTTTTATATATTTATTTTTTTAAGTCTTACCCGACTAAAACGACCCACTAGATCACATTTTTACAACTCGGACATAAAAAGAATTTTATGCGAAACGATATTCCAGACAACGTTTTAGTTTTAGTCGAGACCCGGAACTCGACAGAAAATGACCAAAAAGCCCCTGTAAGAATCTGCAGGAACTTTGACCTTGGGTTTTGACCCGTTATATCACACTTTCGTGACTTTGACCAAAAAGAGAATATAAGTAAAACGTTATTCCGAACAACTTTCGTGTTTCGCTGGAAGGCCGAAACGAACTCGAAAGTGCTCCAATCATTTAAGTAAAACTATTCCGCTCTAGTTTCTTCGTTATTGGGAGTTAGAAGTCCCATTTTATATCAAAACGTTCGTAAAAATATAATTCGTTATATTTTGCAAACCGAAATCTGACTTTTCAAAATCTCGGACCCCGAATCACTAGTTCCGTTTTCTGGTCTAAATGTACCCGTTACAAATCACGTCAAAACGCGTTTTCAACCCAAAAACTCATCTAAAATAGGTCTAATATGGCCTATAATATCATATCAATCCCGCTTTATAATCAATAACATATTATACTAGACGCCGCAAGTTTCCGTATATTTCATCACATATAATCGAATTGATAAAATAAACGAAACAATCAAAATAAATGTAAAGAGGATGCTCACAATGCTTATACGAAGCAAGGTTGGAAAATAAAAGTGTTCGTCTCGTCCCTCTCGGTCTTAGCCGCGGCTCACCCTTAACCGAACCAAACCAAAACCAAACTTTAATCAACCCAATAACCTTCAATAAATCAAACACACCCTCTTGTCCCTTGCTTGGTTCGAACCCGCGGCCAACCAACCAAGCTAAACCAAAAATCCTTTTTTACTTTAAGTAAAATCAACTTTACTTAAACCCCATTGCATGTGTTCTTTTATTTCATGGATGATAAATTTATAGCATCCTAAACTATATTTGGTTGCTAGAAAATCAACAACACCAAAGGTAGTGGTGTTTGTGTGCTTCGTTCGAACCTAAAAAGAAAGAAAGAAGAGGAAAACAAGCTACAACTTGGTCCCTCCTTGATTCATATCATCTTTTGAATGATGTTTAAAAGTATTCTTGAGATCAAAAAGCAAAAATGGTGTGTTTGTGTGGAGTGAAATATCCGGCCGAACCTCAAAAGAAAAGGGGAAGGAGAAACTTTCTTAAAATATTGAGTTTACTTACACTATTCTTTGTGTGTGAGTAGGATAAGTCTTAAACCCAACATAGGAAGCAACATATAATGATGAGGCCTTGGAACAACAAGGATTTTGAGTGTGGGAGGTGACCTAGGCGTCGGCCTAGCCCCATTTTGCATGCAACAATAATTTTTTTTCTTTTATTACTTGTAAATAGCTTGTGTCAATTTTAAATAGAATGTATCTTGTACATGTTTTAAATAAAACGCGAGTTATAAACGCGAGCTATGGCCAAGGTCGAGAAAAAAAGACAACACGGTTCATAAAATAATATTTTATGATCATAAAAATAGTAACGAGACACGTCGTAAATTTTTACGATACTTGGAACGATTAACGAACGCGCGGTCAAACGGTGACTCGTGAAACATCAAAAATAAATATTTTAAATTTCCGTTTGTAATAAAATACGAAAATAATTATTTACGACAGATAAAAATTTAAATGTCGACGTTCGCTCACATGATTTTATAAAATAATAATTATGACGTCGAACTCGTGACCGTCATACGCGTCGTGAAACTCGGGTTATTACATCTAGTCTACTTGGTTGGCACAACTAGATCCAGTTGATTGATAGGTTGCATACATAATCACATAAACGAGTTTAAATTGATAAACATAAACAACAACCAACGAATAAGCATGCAAACGATATAAACAAACCAAACGTTAAATCTTCATAAACATGGCTAATACCTAAAGGTATTAGCCAATAACCATTGTATCGAATACAAACATAATAAACAAATCAACCAAGGTAATCTAACTGAGTTAAACAAATGATACCAAAAATTGAACGATTATTAAGAGTATGAGAGTTACAAGGTGTTTCCTATGGAATTAAGCACGTTGCGAGACCTTCTTTGCTCTTCTTGCCTTTTGAAGATCAATTTCTGTGGTTAGGGTTTCGAAAATATATTTAAGCACACCCTAAACTCGTGTTTAGGGTTTTGTATTTATAGTGTTTGGAAATTCATCGATACGCCGTATTGGTTGAAGTCAATACGGCATGTTGAGGGTTTCTTGGAGTAGGGACCACATTCAATATCTTCCAGAATCTTCAAATACATGATCTTGGATACGGTGTATAGAGTCTTCTGGATACGGCATATTGTTCTTCAATTCTTTGTGGTTTCTAGTGAAGTGCAGGCACATATACACCGTATCTTCCTTATTGGATACGGCGTATGCGTTGTTAGAACAGTATCTTGAGCTTTCTTCGTTTAAGCTCCAAAATGCGTGCCTTTTAGCATAACTTTACCAATTAGTCCACAATTACTACAAATATCAAATATAAACAATTAAGTACCAATTCGTGGAATAATTATAAAAAATGTGTAAAAAACATGGGATAAATGATGCTATAAAAGTGACGTTAGTTTATGTCATTAGTCATGATGGTATTCAGACGCATTTACAACACACATCCTTGCTTATTTACGCAACATGGAGGATCATACCGAGCAAATCTCATGGGAGTTTTTCAGTTCTAATTCTTTAATTTCCTATTTTTCATGTTATATTTATACAAAGAGGTCGTTGTATATCTCAAGTGGGGGGGAGAATTAGAACGCTTACTTGTCCTTATCTTCACATTAATATGGCTAATTTATGCTTAAATTTAAATTTTTTAGCATACTTTTGTGAAATTGTTAGTTACATGACCCGCACACATAACCCTGTTGGATTATGCTCGTGTCATAATAAATAATTATACGGCTAGACACATGTGAGCCTATGGGGTCACACACATATACACAAAGGTACCACTAAATAGATCGTATCTATTGTATTTACGGTATATACCTAACCTACGTAACTTGGGATCAATAATGAGCTTCTAATTACTAAGGTAGTACTTAGTTAATTGGATTAGACCAAACAAATGGACAAGCCCATTGTGGGCCCCATATGGCCGGCCTAGGATGCAGAAGAAAAGAGAAGGGAAGCTCAAAAGGGTTAAGGGTAAATTGGATTATGATAACTACTAATTGATTTAGTCATTAGAAGTTACAAATCAATTAACTACTTACCAAGTTTTTCTCCTCTCTCCCTCTCTCCTAAAAGATACGGCACAAAACATAACCCATCTAGGGTTTATGTTTTTCTTGATCTATCACATTGAATCTAGCTTATTCAAGGTGTATTACAAGGTTACGGGGTTAAAGACTAGCATCTAATTGGTATACTAGGACGTGTAGTGTGTATCAACATAGAGGAGATCTCCATTGATCACTTTGTTTCAAGGGTAGGTTCGTGTGAAGAAGGTCTCCATTAATTTCTACCGATCACGCTACAAAGGTATAACTATTATTGTGTTTTTATTAATTAATCATATGACTCTATGGATCCGGTTATAGATGTTTGATCCGCTGCATTTACTATTTAATAATATGTTATTTATATGTCAAATCTCCTATAGTAGTATCAAGAGCCATCATATGATGTCATATGATTATCGTGTATGCGTAAAAATGGATAAAAATGCGTGTTTTTGATGGATTCAAAGAGCATTTTTAAAACAGCCCCTAGGGCTTATTTTTTTAATTTCATTCGACCCTAAAGGGGTCTTATGATCTGTGATTTTGATCCCATAGCCATTTGTTATGCATACTTTAATTGGTATTGTTATCGGGTACGTGTAAAATGGCCTAAATCGCGCGTTTTGGAACGATTAATGAATCGGCTTTAAATCAGCCCCTTGGGCATTATTTTCCGTAGTAATATGTTTTTTATAAGGTATTAAAATCAGTACTTAATGATCCTTAAGTCGTTGGATACACGTACCAATCGGGGTTTTAATTCTAGTTAATTATTTCTTCGATTTTGTTGGCTAACAATTTACTTCTCATGAATTGTTTTGTTTCCATGGCAAATATATGCATGTTTGGCCATGGACTTAGCCAACACCTTGTTAATACATGATATTATGGTATTATTATATTTCTTATGCAAAGCCAATGAAAACCTTGACCAATTGTGACATGATTTGCTTATAGTTACGATTATTTTTAGTTTTGGGTTTGCCATTGTTTCGGCTTCATTTGTATGCTTTTAATTTTGATTGTAGCCATTGTTTATGAATTTTATAGTAGTTATATGATAGGATAAATGTATTCAGTTATCAAATTATTGTAATCGTTGTTTGAATTGGAATGGCGAAAGAGTTAAAGGGATAAAGTCAAATTTGGAGCTGCTAGAGTAACTTCCACTAAAAAAGGATTTCCTGGAGTTTTGTAAGGAGTTAGAGGCCCAAATTTTTTGTGCAGGTACACAACTCATAGGGCTACAACTTATTCAACTTAAGATCAGATTGGGGAAGACTCCTTCTAGGAGTTTCAGGCCCCTAAAGTCAGCTGAAATTTTCTGGCAGATTTGGAGATGATGTTTACTTAGGGTTCCACTTGCTCATGATAGGTCTTGGAGCAAGTAGGATCCCTCCTTGTGATTGTTTTGGTTTACCCCTAGTTGACTTCTTGGTTCTCGTGATGGATTACGATACCAAGCATAGGTTTTTTCATCGGTTGAGGCTTTGCATACTTGTGGTTGTGCGTTTGTTTAATTATTTGAATATAATGGCTTAGGATTTATACAAACTTGCAAATTATTTATAAAACTTGAAATGAAACACGAACCATTTTTAAGACTAAATCCTTGATTTAGTTTAAAGTTTAAATATGATTTGAAACTAAATACTTTTTTTTATATAAATAGCACTTAATAATTGTTATGATTGTTATTTAATTTATGTATTGTCCAAACTAATATTTATTCCACTTTGGTTATATATTATTCTTTAAAATGGACAGCTTGACACACATAAAAGATATAAAACAAGTATTAGACTTTAGTTAAAAATAGTTTCTAACTTGTGCTACGAAGGATGAATGCATGCTTCTTCGTACACACTTTTTGATCACGTATTCATCAAAATTTATACCCGTCACAAAGTTAAGTCGTGCCGTCCAATTGTTGAGATCACTTGCAATTACTTTTCACTCTGCGTGAGACGTAGGTGAATTGTATCCCAAGGTGATTATTTTCTATGCGTGAGACCTAGACATATTTTCACATGTTCTCAAATTGGATAACTTAATCGAGTTAAACAGGTGAGACCTTAAGCTGGGGCAAAGATGGGACTAAACATGCCATCTTGACATTAGTAGCTCGTTCACTAGTTTCATAAGTCCCATACGGTATAAGATTTGCACAAGTATTGCAATTGGTGAATGTCACCTACCTATTGAATCTACCATTGCTAGCAGATCAACTGATGTGATGGTGGAACTTCAATGAGGATCTTAGCCTTTTTGTAAAATTAATATTATAAACAAGGGTAATTAATTTTAAAAGGATAATTATAGAAAATACTAAAATGAACTTTGTGACAACTGTCTATTTTGAGGCCAATAACCGATAGCAAACATACGACATTTTTGACTCTATTAAATTTTTGTTGATTCACTTTCTAAATGGTCGTGTCATTTTTACTATTAAATGCTTATTTTTTTAGGAACCCAGTTATACGAACGCACCTTCGACCTATGATCCTAGTTAACGGTCTTAACGATTAACGATATGCTCAAAGGTTATTAAAACAATTTTAATAACCATTAACAAGCATACCTCATTCACTTTTATGAACTTAGGCCACTTCATTCATTATAACTTGCAAGTTTCCCGGTAGATCTGATATTTCATAAAATTTTTATGTTTTTGCACTTATGCTTCTTAAAATGGACTTAAAACAATTAAGTATAACCTAAGTGTATAAATTAACACTTAACCAACATTATTTAACATATTTTACATTTAACTTACAATATACTACAAATTATACACATAACTATACATTTTTACATAAAAACTTATACATTTATCATACAAAATATTACTTACACTAAATAAATACCTACAAAACTTAAATAAACATTAAAAAATATGATTTCCTTCTTGCCTTGAGACCCCAAAACCGACCAAGACCTCCCCCTTAACCAATCCCATTCATTGCATCTCTTAACTCCTTTACACAACCAAGAAAAAGCCTTTAATACGCTCACACACTTCCTCCCTTAATCATTTCTTTTACTTACACACATATACACTTATCTCTCTCTCTCTCTCTAAAATAAGTTTTTCCTTCCTCCTCCACCTCCTAGAGTCGTCCACCACATCACCACCATCAACCACCACTCAAAAATGTTGTTTAACACAAGATTAACACTCAAAAAGGCTTGTTTTATCACTCCTAACAAGCTCCTAGATTCGTTTTTCATCCAAGTTTTTATTTGAAAGGGGTTTCTCACCTCAGCCTCATCTCCCCTCATCATTATATTGGTGCTCTCATCGGTAAGAAAAGGGTACAAGACGGCTTGTGCCTATCTTGTACCCGAAAAGTGCCTATTTTGGCTCAAAGCACATGTTTATCCATTTTCTTTGGATCTAATCTATAAAATAAATTAGCTATGAGATAAGTAGTGTTATGAGACTCTTAAAATGATAATTCAATGGTTATAGGATTTGTTTTGGTGCTTTGGGGATTCAAATGATAAAACTAGTCACAAAAACGTTCATAAAACCATGATTTAGAGCTAGATCGGGTGTAAACTTGTACATGCAATGGTTTAAAAATATTGTAAGGTACCTACTAATTTTTATTTATAAAAAGGATGTTTACATATTTATAAAACGAGTTCAAGAGTTCATTGGGTCATTTTTGCATTTTGGGTTAGTGGTTTGACTTGTTTAGTCAAAGGGAAATTTCAATCAGCCCTCTACTTTGTTTTTGTGTCATATTTATTGGAGCATAAGTTGATGATAAATAAATGTTTTGACATGATTTTAGAGCCTAAAATCAAGTAATTTGAGTCTAGTTTCCAGAAATATAAGCTTTGTAAAAATATGAGGTCATTTGGTTATTAAAAGTTGCAAAATGGTGAAAGGTATCAAATCTACCAGAAAACCTATTTTTAACCATTGTACTAAAATGACCATAAATCATAAACCATGATGAGTCTATCATTCAAACTTATATGGGAGACACTTGCAAGGATTATTTAGATTATCCCATTAGCCTAACTCATTTAACCTTGATTTAGACCCTCTGATCATTAAAATACTTTTATATGTCCAGATTTCACCATTTTTGGAGTCGGGTATATATGAGGGTATAAGGCCTTAATAAAATTGAGGAAAAATTCATGGAACACTAAAAAACATGGAATTTTGACTGGGAGCAGGTAGCTCTTGGACCAGAAACTTTGGTTAATCTTGGTCAAATAAAGCTAAAAGACTGGATATTCGGAGGCAAATTGTAGAATTGTGCTTTGTGATAAAAGTGTCTTTTGAAACGAATGTGAACACAAGACTTAACAAATAAACCTTAATATTGTTCGAGCATATCGTATAGGATCTAATTAGGTATATTTATTTACCTTAGGTCTCGGGTAGAAGGGTGCGCGTTCGTTTGGGTTGCCTACTTGTGTGATTTGCCGTGAAGTCATCGATCGTTCTAACTTCTATGGTGAGTTTCTCACATTTCCCTTTTTACATGTTTTAAATGTTTTGTGATGGAAAGCATGATGTGTCATTTGTTATGCAATTACTTTTAAGTAATTAATCTTTTGAGCATATTTGAACTTGAACTTGTTTTGAACGTATGGAACTTGATTTGAACTTGTTGAACTTTAGAAACATGTTGAATTTTGAACTTTAAGCTTGATATGTATATTGTTTGATGCTTGGAACCCGACACTACTTTTAACTCATTATCCCCCTCATCGGGATTGAGACGTTAGTACTTATGGATAACGCTATTAGGAGATTAGCCCTTCCTCACTCCTTGCACAAGGGTGAATAGTACTAAGTGTTTGTGCCACACTATACAACTAGAACTTGATTGGATGTTTAGAACGGTTAGGCTGAATATATTTAAGTAGTGCCTCGCATGAACACTATAATATACATATATGTTGATTTGATTATGTATTACGTTACTTTATGTAACGGAAATTGTTTTGAAAACTTGAGTTGGTTTGGGCTCTCCACTTGTTTAGAAACTGATATCGGTTTGGACAAATGTTTTTGATAACTTGCCATTAAGTTGGCAAACTATTATCAGACATCTACTCTTTTATAAAACTATATTTTGTGTACATAATCCTGAGAGCTCACCAACTATTTTGATAGTTGACCATTTTTATCATGCTTTTCAGGTGACATTCTTATAGTGGAAACTTAGCGCATTTGCATATGGACATGTTCAAAATGTCTACTTTCTTCCAAGTTGATGTCTTTTGGGTCATTCATGTTCGGAAGAAAATAACTATGTTGTCTTTGTACTTTTAACCTCGTACTTGGAAATGTTGTAATTCGGATAACCTTCTTTTATCTTAATTCATGTATGGTGTTTTATCTATCATCTTGTGTGATGTTTATTAATACTTGCATTTCATTAGTATATACACACATTTAATGTTGTCTCATCGAGTGGATGCAATGCATTTTACTACTGATATAGACGCACATGTAATGTTGTCTAAATTCAGTGGGAGCTATGAGCTTATCATATTGTAAGTGACCTATTTTATTTCTAGCTGGTCTTGAAATAATACATTAGTTTTCACATATGAAGCATCATAAGGTTTTATATAAGAATTATTGAATAGTATTTCTATTAGATAATCTTGTTGCTTTTTGATGTCAGCTCCTGAAATCGTTTTCTACTCACTATATTTATGACGATTTGGCTTATTAAGAATAAAGTTCTTATTTCTTGTTGATGCAAATGTGATTTTATGTTTGACTTAAATTCATATCATTATCTGTGACTTGTATCTATATTCTACAATACAAACGAAAGCCTTGGTGGGACTCATAACCCACTAGTCTCAGAATCAAACCTACTCTTATTATGCTCATTTTGTTTGTATAATGCTTGATGTTGGTGCCATGCATAAGTGGGAGAATCTTAAGTTGTGTGCATTGTTACAACACATAACAATATACGAATGGTTTTTCTTAATCCGCATGGTAAGAAGCTAATCATTTCTCCTAGGACTTATACAACTCGATGGATGTATGTTGCCCTACTTAGAACTAGTGTCAAGAAATAATGAATACCTACTTCATTATATTCACTAAAAGGTTTAGCCAATATGATTGTGACTTCTTGTAAAGACATCAATAAGAAGTATGTAATTAACTTGAAAAGTCTTTTGAAACAGAGAGTTGGCGATCAATAATACTTTATTTAATATGTTTATTTCTTCTTGTAAAGACATAAACATCAGGTCCTTGAATTATTCAAAGACTTATAAAGTAAGCAATTGACTTGTCATGTCTCCTAGTCACGACATGTACATGAAGTCATTGAAATGTTTAAAGACTTATAACGTAAAGTTAGCCATTAACGTGTTATGTCTTCTTGTTAAGACATGTACATAAAGTCCTTGAACTTCTCTAAGACTTCTACATTATAGCATGTAGTTGGCTTGAAATTACTGCTAATGCCATTATGTTTTAACAAATGGGCAAGTATGTGAGCAAAAGGGTATTAGGTTATCTAAGGAATTGTGGTACTATCTTACAATCCCATTACTCATAGAATACCACATCGCTATGGTATGTCTAATGTGTAAAATCAAACTCTGTTAATATTGTTTGATTTTTGATAACTTTAACTACCCTACCTCTAATCTTATCAAGTTTAACAAAATTTAGTAAGCCACGTGTTTACTTAGTAAGGTTCCAATCAAGAAGGTAATTAAGACACCATCAGGTTATGGGGTGGGAAGACTCCCATTAAGTCTTAACTAAAGTTCTAAATTTGTTAAGATCATGTTAAGCGTGTTATTACAAACTAAAGTCAAGAACTGTCAGCATATATTATACATCCTAAATGAGAACATTTTTATTGGTGCTCGACTTGCTGCATATTTAGAGAAAGTATCCTCTTACAAGAAGCAAGAGGAAGCACCTATTTTGGAAAAAGGCTCTTCTTACAAAATCTTTTGAATGTACTACCTAACGACATAATGAATGTTGAGATCTAGTCCATGAAAGAAAATCGTTTTTGAAATTTCATTGATCTTTAACCAATCAGCAAGACTAAGAGGTTAAATTGGTTCTTCTATGAGAAGACTAATATCAACAAAAATGTACACACATTTAAACACACACCTTGTGGTAAAGGTTTCACTCATACTCAAGCGATTGACTATGATTGAAGCTTCTTTTCCTTGTGAGCGTTAAATGAATAAAGATATAATTACCATACTTGATTTCATAAATATGGAATATGGAAATTGGATGTCAAAACTCCTTCTTGAATGATTACCTTTGCGAGGACATTGCGTAATCATAAGGATTTATGAATCCAAATAATCTTTAGAAAGTATGCAAGCTGTATATATCCAAGTATGGATTAGAGCATACATCTAGGAGCTGGAATATTAAGTTCAAAACAATAATTTAATTTTGATTGAAACAAAGATAACTCCTGAGTACACCTTAAAGATAGTCGGAGCATTATGTTTTGTCTTTATTATATTTCATATGTTGTCAACATACTAAAAATATCATTTCATCTAAGCTAGTATCGAATTTTTTGATCATCTTTAAAATTATGGTATAGTTTTACAGTTAACTCCTCCTAGAACACCAAAACTAAATGGAGTTGCTAAGAGGAGAAATAGAACCCTATTAGACATGGTTTGATCTATGATGAGTCGAGCAACACTTCTAATAAGCTTCTAGGGTTACACATTAGAGACAGCCACCCATATCTTAAAATTTTGTATCCACTAAGAAGGTTTCGAAGATACCTTTTGAGATGTGCAAGGGAAAACGTCCTTCCCTTAGGCACATCAAAATCCGGGTTTGTGAAGATTACGTTAGACAAGAAGCTCAGAACAAACTAGAAGCCAGATCTGAAAAGTGTCTTTTCGTTGGTTATCCAGAAGAGTCATTTGGATATTTCTTTTACAAACCCAATGATAATGTGGTATTTGTAGCTCAAAGAGGAGTGTTCCTTGAGAGAGAAATGATATCTAAAGAGGACAATAGGAGTAAGATAAACCTTGAAGAAATTCAAGAGTCTGTCGATGAAGAACCTATAGTGAACACTAACACTCAACCAGAGGTGGTGACACCAGTTGTGCCTGATGATAGATCCTTACCCATTAGTAGAACAAGTGGTAGAGTCAGCAAGCCTCCTCAGTTCTACTATGGTTTCCATATTAAAGAGGACAATATTATTGATAGTACACTAGGTGAATTGGATGATCCTGTTAACTACAAGGAAGTAATGGCAAGCCCTGAGGCTGCTAAGTGGAAAGAAACTATGAAAAGCGAGATTTAGTCTATGTATGACAACGATGTTTGGAATTTGGTTGACACTACACTCGGTCTTAAGACGGTGGGATGTAAGTGGATCTTCAAGAAGAAGACAGACATGGATGGGAACGTACACACGTATAAAGCTAGGTTGGTAGCGAATGGTTATACTCAAACCCACGAGATTGATTATGAGGAAACCTCCTCACCAGTAGCTAAAATAAAGTCAATTAGGATAATGCTTGCCATAGCTGTGTTTCATGATTATGAAATATTGCAGATGGATATCAAGACCGCTTTCATTAACGGAAAACTAATAGAGGATGTGTTTATGGCATAACCAGAAGGTTTTGAAAATGCAAAGTATCCTAAAAGAGTGTGCAAACTTCAAAAGGCCATTTATGGACTTAAACAGGCTTATCGTAGCTGGAGTCTCTGCTTCCATGAGAAAGTCACACAGTTTAGATTTTCTAGAAGTGAAGATCAGTCATGTATATATGTCAAAGTCAGTGGGAGTGTTGTAGTCTTCCTGGTATTATATGTGGATGATATACTACTCATAGGAAATGATATCCCAACGTTACAAAGTGTAAAAGACTGGTTAGGGAAATGTTTTGCTATGAAAGATTTGGAAGATGCAACATATATTCTTGGTATAAAGATTTACAGAGATAGGTCAAAATGTCTTATATGGCTTAGTCAGGACACGTACTTAGATAAAATTTTAAAAAGATTCAAAATAGAGAATTCTAAGAAAGGGAATTTACCCTTACATCATGGCATAAAGATTAGTAAGGATCTATGTCCGAAATCTGATTAAGAACTGGACAGAATAAGTCGAGTCCCATATGCTTTGACACCCTACTTACCAACGAACCTACAACTGATCAGGTACACTGACCGTTAGTGTTTGTTAATAGGTAAAGTTGGCAAAATATAAATAGTAAAACTTGAATAATAAATTACCTATGCACAACGACCACATCAGCTCCCCTCCAAGTTTAATGAATTTACTAGACAAACAAAAGAGTTAAAGAAACATGTTCATGAACTGGAGATTAAGCTGTCAGGGGATTTTAAAGAAATTCCTAACAACCTTGAGACTTTTACTTTAACTGTCTCAAGTCTTACCACTTAAGTTGCTGAATTAAAGACTCTTCTGTGAGAACTTTTAGCATAATTTCTTTCTGTATCAAACCAAGTATCATCTGTTCAAGCTAAAATCAAATCCTTGGATGCTCTTCCAAGTATGCTCCTCAAAGTCATTGAAGCTTTGAACAAGTTTGCTTAGGTCATTGAGTCTGCCTCACATAAAACTAAAGATCATGGTGTTCCTTTAGCAGTGCCAACTAACACTCACCCTGCTGAGGGGGAGAAGAACACACAACAAGTCACAATCTCTCAGTTGTTCTAAAGAAAAGCTGTAAAAGATGCTAAAAAGGCTAACCTGAACAATACAATACCAACAAAAACACCTACAACATCAATCATTCCACCAATCATCACAACCACAACAACTCAACTGCAATCTTCTTTTCTCCCAAGTACACCAAAGAGCACCTCTTAACCTGAGGGGGAGCTAATCAAGAAAGATAAAAGAAAAGAAGCTATGTCTTCCAAGGATGTTAAAGAAGAGAAAACTGAAAGTGATTCTGATGATGATACAATCAATTTGACTGGTTCCGTGGCTGAGTCCTCCAAGAAGAAGAAAATGAAAAGGTTTGTTTTTATAACTGAACAAGGTGACCATGTTCATCTCACTAAAGAACAAATCAAAGAACAGAAGAGGATTGCAGAATCTGTCAAAGCTGATGTGGCCAAACAGGAAGTGGAAGTAAGAAAAGAAGAATGGATTGATTTTCTTGGTGTTGATGTAGTGAAAAAAATACTACAAAGCAAAGTTACAGTATTGTTAGGAAAACGAAAAGTGTCGGTCACTTCCATTATATCGTTTGATAGCTCGTATAGTAATATTTGGAACCTAAATTAGGTAAACAAGCTAAGGCCCATGTAAAGCCTACAAGGCCTCCCTTAGCCGGCCCCTTGTGTGGTATTTATACCCCTCTCCACACCTTGGAGAGGGTTGGTTGTTCACTTTTCTAATCTAATATTTTCCTTTTTTCCTTTCTCTCTCTAGAAGTGTTCATCCATCCTTTTTCTCTATAGTTCTTTATTAATTTGTGTGTGAGATTAGATAAAACAATATTCTTCAATTGGTATCAAGAGCCATGGGGTGATATTGTTTGGTTTTGTATGCGTTTAGTTTACTTGTCTACTTGTGGTCTTGGTTTGAACCATCACAAAGGATTTTCATCTCTTGTTGGTTTTAAACCATAAAGCTCTTAACTTTCTTCTTTTATTATATTAGTATAGGGTAGGTGTACAAGAAAATCTTTGGAAAAACTCAAAAAACTTCATCTTTTTGTTGTTTTTGGTTCGAAAAAGGGTTTGGGTACAAGAATCTTGATTTCAAATTTTTTTGTGTTAAAATCCATAAAGTTTGTGTTTTTAGGGTTCGCATAGTCTTAAAATAGCAAGAAGTACAAGTGAATTCAAGTAAAAACGTCAAAAATTATGTTTTTAAGTGATTTGAAGTGTTTGAAGACGGCTTTTTATACACACTGTTTGAATTCGGCGATTTATACGTATTAAGTTTGTCGAGTTATACGTGTTTGATTTCGACAATTTATACGTGTTGAATTCGGTGATTTATACGTTTGGGTATACGGCGGTTTATACGTGTACAGTTCCGGTGATTTATACGTGTGTCAAAGTCAACGATTTATACGTTTTTGGATTCGGCGATTTATACATTTACAAAATCCAGCAATTTATACGTTTACAAAATCCAGCGATTTATACGTTTACAAAATCCAGCGATTTATACATAGTACAAAATCTAGCGATTTATACATCATCAACATCCAACGATTTATACCGTTTTCAATACAGCGATTTATACCATTCTTCTAAAAGGTGATTTATACATCTTTCTTAGGACGAATTATACGTTACACTTGGGTGAATTATACACTTATCTTTGGAGATTTATACCTTATTTCCTTGGAGATTTATACGGTTTTTCTGTGATTTGTAAAATCCCGTAAAGTATTCAATTATTTTCTAGGTTTTATCAAGAATTGTAAAATCCCGTGTAATCTTTAAACTCATTCACTTAAAACAAACAATAATTTAACACAACAACCTCTTATCACTGAACGATCAAAACGTTATCTACTCTCATTTTATCACATCTAAAATCAAACATGGATTCAATAATTCTACTTGGACAAAAGAATACCCTTGCTGAGTACATGATACTCTCTGGTGCTGACAATCGTCCACCAATGTTGGACAAAGACTTGTATGAT